>JAJAGP010000120.1:0-110000 GCA_025084515.1 Ancistrus triradiatus | reverse complement strand
TCGGTCAGGCTTTATACAATGTTTTAGGATTTATCTAGGTGTAAAAAGTAGTGACGCACGATATATCGGCAGCTGATGTATTGTTTGCCGATATATGGGCTTTTTTCAGATATCAGCATCGGTCCGATATTAGAATTTTAGCCGATATTATAATCGATATTTATAATATATACTGCTCAAAAAAATACACTTGCAGTTATATTGTGTTGTTTAAGTGTTCCCTTTATTTTTTTGAGCAGTATATTTACATATGAATACTACTTTGATTTTTCTTTTGGCTGTTACTCATTAATACTTGGAGCTGCTCAGTCATAAGCTTTCTTATAGACTTAATTGTTGTTGTTGCTGCCTGTACCAATTCAAGACTAAAAAAAATAAAAATTCCTACCTTTTTTAAAGGAAGGTTAAAAAATAAAATGGAATTGAACCATTTTTCCTATGAGTGAAATGCACCTTGTTTACAGTAATCATCAGGTTTGATGTAGCTGTTTTATTGTTAATTATTATTTTATTTTATTGCAAAAATGATTTACTGTAATTGAAATACAGAAAGGGTAAATTATCGGATTTGAACATCGGTATCGCCCAAATTCAAGAGGGAAGACTGAGATGGTTTGGACATATGTAGAGGAGGGATAGTGGATATATTGGACGGAGGATGTTGGAGATGGAGCTGCCAGGCAAGAGACGGAGAGGAAGACCAAAGAGGAGTTATTTGGTTGTGGTGAATGAAGATATGCAGGGAGTTGGGGTGAGAGTAGAGGACGTGGAGGACCGGGTGAGGTGGAAACGTTTAACTCACTGTGGCGACCCCTGGGTTGCTGAGGCCGGAGTCTGAAGTCATGTCTGGCCTGCCTGCCTTGTCCGCTAGCCGGGAGTGTCGGGTGGGCGGTCTGGCTGAACTAGGCTTGGGTCCTCGTGATCTTGACTCATGCAACCTTGCCTTAGAATAAGGGCAGAGCTGGGGGTTCATAGTCATAAAAGAGTCTTATGGTGATCAGAGACGTTGGGTTGCTGTCTTCTGCCGCTCGTGGGGTTGCCAATGTCTCATGTGATCCCTCTTGGCTGTGTTTCCTACCAGTTCTCTCTCTCTAGCTTTCTAGCTATGCTGCTATAGCTAATGCTGCCGGGGTCTCATGCTACACTTGGCATCAGTGATTGACATGGCATCAGTGATTGTTAATAAACACTGTGCTCTTAATCAATAACTAATTACATTTTCTGTTTTCTCTCCGAGCTGTGTTCCGGCAGTTCCGGCCCCACACATGATGTACATTTGATGGAGCTCCACTGTGCATAATTCACATTTTATTCGACCATGACTCCATGACTTTAGTTTCGCTCTTCGATTTATTATCATACCCGGGCCACTTATTGTCGATGTGAATACTTCACATTTTATTCGACCATGACTCCATGACTTTAGTTCGCTCTTAGATTTATCATCTACCCCGCCCAAGGAGGTTGGGTCCCTTTTTGAGTCTTGGTCCTCCCAAGGTTTCTCTTCCTAGAACTAGGGAGTTTTTCCTTGCCACTGTCGCCCTAGGCTCGCTCAATTTGGGATTGGACGTAGTTATTAGGAGATAATCTAAACTTGTAAAGTTGCTTTGAGACAATGCTCCATTGTAAAAAGCGCTATATAAATAAATCTGACTTGACTTGACTTGACTGATAAAGGGAGAAACCGGTATTGCCCACAATAATGTGCTAAAAATCGGTTATCGTATCGGCTCAAGAAATTCGATATCGGTGCATCCCTAGTAAAAAGTAAACCATCTCGTCTCCATAGCCGAGTACTCAGCTGCTCCAATTGTAGAATAACCGAATTGCGTCCTCGCGTCATCGGGAGAATGTACTCGCTAGTCGAACGTCCTAGTCCAGACTATTAAGCACGCAAGTCCGAACTTCATACTTCACGTCACCTGTCGGTTTGTTACAGCTGATGGGTGTATATAAAACAGAAAAATGTTTATACCCATACCTTGATGCTGAATGCTGTACAGTTTATGGAGCATTTTGTGTGATGTAACCTCCTGCAAATGCTCTGATTGAGATGGAGAGCAGGGAAGTGTCTCATGGCAGCGTCTCTCATTTCTGCAGGTGTTGACTATGTGGTTGCCAAGACTGGCTTCTTTTGTAAACTGTGTAACATCTTTTACACCGATGAGAAACGGGCCAAATCCGATCACTGCAGCAGCTTGGAACACTACAACATGCTGAAGGTGAGAGTCCATCCATCTGCTCTGTGTATTCTATCAGGGTCACCTTCCGGTCCCTCATTCCATACGAGCTGTTCTGATTTTCTTTTCAATGCAAATGTCCTGTGTTTATATGTAGCCATTACACCATTGTTTTGCTGACTATATAATTATTTCTCAGATATCTAATCTAATGGTGTCCTAAGACTTTTGACTGTATGTGATGCTTGACCTGTCTGGGACGTGGAACTTGTCCTCGGACTGCAGCGCTGGCCTACCGTGTGCTTGAATTGGAGGCTAAATCAGTCAAAACAAAGATCCTGAACTGAAGGTTGGTTTGTTTTCGGATGTGCAGCAGAAGCGTGGAGTTGTGGTGGAGAAGCAGCAGGAGAAGGACCAGGAGCAGGAGGTCAAGGAGGAGGAGGAGGAGGAGGAGGAGCAGCAGCAGGAGGAGGAGGAGGAGGAGGAGGAGGTGCAGCAGGATGCAGCAGATGAGCAGACGGAAGCACAGGCCGACGAGCAAGTAGATGAGGCAACGGACGTGCAGGCGGAGCAGACAGACGGCTAAACGTCAGAATTTCACTCCGGTCCATGGTTTTTTTGGGGGGGAGGAAAAAAAATCAACAAAACATTCCAGCCGCCGTGTTCCCGTCTCCATTTTGTTACAGATGATCAGCTTTTTTCCCTTTGGGTTTTGTTTTTGAATTTCTTCTTTCCTTTTTTTTGGAGCTAGAAAGTGTGTGTGAAATCCTCATCAAATACTCATGAAGTCGTGTGAACAGAGTAGTACTCAGTCACTGTAGCTTCTTATCAATAAAGTCTGTTTGATCTAAACGAGTGTCCCTGTCTGACCTGGAACAGAACGGTATTTATAGCTAAATAAGGTGTCATCAGACCCACTTTAAATGTTGCTGTGCCTCACTAGGGTTTGGGTTTTTTTTGGCAGTGTGATTCGTGCCCAGTTTAAGTACTAAGTGTTAAATTCCAGAGATTTTCATTAGGGTAAGTGGCATCTTTAAATTGTCCCAGTGTGTGAGTGAATCTGGCACCCTGTCTGTGGTCCCGCTTCGGCTCTGGATTAAGAAGATCTGGACTAGGGGTGAGCAATGTGACGATATTGTAAGGTATCATGATACAGTTTGTACACATTGCTTTTCTGAGCATACCATCAGTGCTTAAAGAACTGCATGTTTCATTATAAAGACTCTTAATTAGCCCTGTTTAATTTTATAAAGTGCAGAACATTTTAAATAAGTGTCTTTACTTTTTGTATGGAATACTACACTGCCTGGCCAAAACAAAGGTCATCACCTGGATCTAACTAAGCAAGTAGTTAAATAGTTAAAAAGAGCCTCCCATCGGATAATGACTGCACTGGTTATCATGATCCAGCTGGCAGCAAGTGATTTAACCCTAACTGATGCAGTGAGCAGCTTCTCATTTGTTAAACAGCCATGTCGAAAGACTCATCCTGTGGTCGTGGAAAAGATGTTCATCTGTTTCAGAAGGGTCAGATTGTGAAAGAGGTTCAGGGAGCATGAGACATCATTTTCACACATGGATTGGCCACCACAGAGTCCAGACCTGAACCCCATTGGGAATCTTTGGGATGTGCTGGAGGAGACTTTGCACAGTGGAACAAATCTCCCATCATCCATACAAGATCGTGGGGGAAATGAATGCAGCTCTGGACAGGAATAAATATTGGGACATTGCAGAAGCAGTTCTGTCTTGCGATCACATGTATCGTGATAAGTATCGTGAAAGTCTTTACATACTGTGATAACATTTTTACCATGTGGCCCACTCCTACTATGGACAGAATGAATGAATGCATCGCCAGAGAACATCAGTAGCAATGTGAGTACATTTATTGACATTTCACAGAGCATTTAAACAAACCAACAGAAAACCACTGGGGTTGAGACCTGCCGTTTATTGGAAGCAGTAAGGAGCGCTGTTCTCATTCCGGACCTCGGAGATATTGCTCTGCCACAGCTGTCATCACTCAGCCTTACCAGTGTTCCATACAGTCACCATGCAAAAGTCAAACCGAATGTTGTGTGTGTGTGTTTTACTATTTCATCACCACATATAACGTTTTTACAGACCATTTGTGAACAACAAAATAAGAAGCATTCACTAATACAATTCACTACGCAGGTGGCTTGGAGTGTGAGAACAGTTGAGTTCGTATCTTGAGAGCGTCTTTAGATTTTCTCTCTGAGGTCTCATGAACCAAGCAAGAGATTCACCAGCAAAAACAACAATGCCTGTCCAGTGGAGCCAGTTTCATGCTCATGTCTACCCAGTGGTGCTGGTGACGCTATGCAGTATAGGATGCAAGAATTACCAACTGGTATATGACAATCATGTGAATATCAGGTACTGAAATGTATTATGGGATCGGTAGTTCGTTTATTCATTCATTCAATTTCTTATCCGCTTAATCCTGGTAGAGGAACACTGATTTTGTCATTTTTTATGTTTGACCCATTTGTCTGCCCAGGATTCATTCAGTCATGTATGTCTATCTATGTAGTTATCTCTATAGGTATACAGTGGCATTATGACATCACTATTATTGTTAAGACATCAAAATAATCCAATCTGGAATGTTCTAAAGAATCTAGAACATCTGATAGTCTCTGTTCTCAGAATGAAGCCGAGGACGACATTAAACTTGTTTTCAAGACAGAATTTTGCAACACTGGATAACAAATCTTGATGTGACTGTTCTACAAAAAGTAGCTTTTGACCAAAAAAGGATCAAATGCACCTCAGTAAGTTATTGGACACGAGTTAAAAAAACAATAGCTGAAATTATTTTTTAACCACATAGTTCTCACAAATTAATTGGCACTGAAAACATTGCCCTATATACTTTTATACTATATATTAGTATATACTGTATCATACTAAATATTAATTACATTCATTAGCCTTGTTTCAAACCAAAAACCAATGAATGAATCATTGTCACATTGTTTAATACAGAATCTACATAAAACAGATTGTCAGCAAGAAGAATTAGGACATGAAGTTGTCAGAAGAAGAAAAGAAAAGATGGCACTGCTCATCAGCAATCCAGCCTCGCAAAATCCTGATCAAATCGGCCCCGTGTCCTACGTTCATGGAATAATAAATACAATGTGTATACGAATACACTGATTAAAAGTGCAACACCATCAACTTTATATGGCTTCTATTAAGAATTAAAAAAATCAAAGGCTTTTAAACACGTTGAGGCCTCATATACATATTATTAACATAGAACAATAGAATTCTGCATAAGGAGTACACAGATTATTCTAACACACATTCACACTTTGTACTGTTTGGCAAAGAACTGTTTAGCTGCAAGTACCCTATATTGGGACTACAAATGAGAGGTTTTAACACAACTTAACTGTTGTGAACTCTCCTGAGCTCATCTTCATACAATATTCAACATTAAATATATACATAGACAGATGCTTAGTTCATTTCAGATGGTGTACAGGGACACGGTAACTCCAATCCAGCATGAGTGGATATTTCTCAATACTGAAAGTTTCTCAAATTCTTTAGTGTAAGCAGTAACTTTTTTTGGTGGAGTGAACAAATAACCTGTGTTACAGCCTCCTGTGGTAACTTTATTCAGCTAGCAGATTTAGTCAGTAAGCAATAATGAGCCGTATTAACTTTATTTATGAAACCTCCTGTTGTGTTTAGTTAGCAATAACCCCTAGGACTTTAGTTATGAATTAGCTAATGTGCCTTTGGGTTGCAAAAACCTCCTGTGATAAATGTATTTATTTATCAGTAACTTCCTGTGGTAACTTTAGCCAACTAGTAAAACTCAATACATTTAGTCAGCTAAAGAAGCTCTTTATTTAGCGTTAGCATATTAGGGTAACTTTACCCAGCTAAGGAAGACCTTCTGTGGTATCTTTAGCCAACTAGTTAAAACCTCTGGTGGTTATTTTATTTTGTATAATCTTCCTGTGGTAATTTTATTACCTGTGGTAAAAGTTCACCATTCTGATGCTTTCTATTAGAGAAATGTGAAGTAACAATGTGTATCATGTCATTTTATAAAGTAATGCAGCTAGCTTAACAATACTCGTTCAAATTAGTAGAACCTCGAGATTCGAACTTCGGTTCCAGAAGGCTGTAAGAACCGATTTGTTCAAAGTCGGAACCAAATGTCCCCATAATTAATCTGTTCCCAACCCTCAAATGATTGTTTTTTACGCCTACATTCGTATGTAAATAATGATTTAAAAGCATGAATAAAGTAAAGGAATGTAAAACAATATGTACATGAAATAACTGAAATATAAAGCCACTGATGTGAGCGCAGCTTCGATACGTCTTATTACTGGGACAGTGGCATCAAGACTGAGGGAGTGTCTGAAATCACACCCATAGACTGATATAATATACATAATATGCCTATGATTGCACCCTAGTTCTTCTTCTTTCGGGTTTTATGGCGATTGTCATATCGTATTGGTGCATTATCGCCACCGACTGGACTGGATGACATGCATCATCTTTGGAAGATCGCACCATTGAGTGATTTATTTCGATGGCCGAATTGTTCGAGTGAAGAGGCGTTCGAATCCCGAGGTTCCACTGTATATTTCCTCTTGTTATATTTACTAGAGAAGCTGCAATAGATGTTGACAAGATAAAGGGTTGAAGGTGCTAATTAGTGTCAATAACATCATCCTCTTAAGATGTTTCATACAAACATCAGTTTCCTGTGAGCATACAGATCATCTGGAATTATCTGACAGTGCAGTGAAATGCAGCACTGTAAGGAATCTTCTTTACATTTAGAGGATGAGAAACATCCAGTATGAACACCACTATGTAAGCGATAGACAATTATATCCCAGAGAACTGATAGGATCAGCTATTCATTGTCATTTGATGGCACTTTGTCAGAAACTGATAAACACAACTGCTTCCAGATCACTTTTGTTTCCCTTGAGCCCTGGTGTCATTATCTAATCATTGTCTAAGTGCGGTCATACAGACACACAATGGGTGAAGCTATACCAAAAAAAGAATCAATCAAATACAAGCTTCGGAGTCAATTCCTTGCACTACGGGTGATACAGTTGAGGTTTGTGCCAACATGGCGCTTAGTGGGAAAGGATCTACACTACAAATATCAAACTTCTGTTAGCCAGGTAATCGAATTTTTGTGTGTCTTTTGGAGGTGTGAAGAACCCCAGTGGAGAAAGCCTATGTGAACATGGGGAGAACATACCAAACCCCAGTAACCAGAGGTCAGGTATCAAAGGGGTCTTTGCAGAACCGGTCTTACCTGGTGACCATCTGACAGGCAGCTTGAAATAAGATTGTGTGGAATTTTTGAACTGACATTTTTTCCCCAACACTGAATCAGAATCAGAATCGACTCCGAATCAAGAATCCTTATTGTATAGCGCTCGAAATGGCAAACTGAACACTACTCCCCCTAGCAGTACAGAGTTTAGTGTGCAGTATATGAAAAAGTATTTGGTATACTACATGGTCATGTGACTACCAGGTATTGAAATGCATTATGGGACCAGCAGTTCATTCCCTTATAAAATAAATCAAGCGTTAAGAGATCAGCCTATAAACTGGAACTGGATGGCCATGGTGCACTGTGGGATGCGGTTTGGCATGCAGGGTGCTTAGTAGCATACTGCAGAATTTGTCTGGAATACTTCATGATCTGGAAAATTGATTAAACTGCGTTTGGGCGGGTTTTAGTGCAATCAGTATGACTAGTACACCATTTTAAACTAAAGATAAAACACCGAAGGGGGAACGTAATGGAGAATACAGGAAGAACTCGGCTCTGTTGCTTCATACCATTGTGAGCTGAGTTTTAGGGCGAGTTCCCTTCTCCGTTGCGCCGAGGCGAGTCGTAACGCATGATCTGGCGTGGCGTGCCGTATCCCGACATGCCCGACTGAGATGCCCCGCGATTGCTGCCCATCTGCAGGCCGATCAGGGTGCGACCCTGACGCAGCTGCTCCTCTGAGAACTCCCTCCTGTTGCCTTTAGCTTTCCTGTACACACACACACAGGCGCCTGGGTTTGTATGGCAGTACAGATTAACATTAGTCAGTTGGTAGGCAGCAGGGCATTATGGGTATCACCTGTGAAACCAGTCCTTGTGTCCATGGTAATGGCCATCGTCCTTGGTCAGAGCTTCACTTCCCAAAGCCATGAGCGTCCTCTGAACAGCGGCCATATCCTTCCCTATAAGGACACATCAGAGCCGGTCATACACACTTCCTGGAACTCACACACACTACATGGAGCTTCCTGATGTGTGTTCATAGAGTCTTATTAGAGAGAGCGCTGAGGTGTTTCTGCATTAATGAGTCCCCAGGCATTTCACGAATGGATTATCAGGACACATTTGTACTGAGTAAATGAGAACGATGCTGCTGTTGGATATTTCCTGCTGCCTAAAGAGGAACTCATTTCACCCACTGACAGCTATCAAATGATCCAGAGTCGCTGTAACACAAAATGCCTGCCTCACAGCTTTTAACAGCACAGCATCGCAACCTCCAGGATCTGCTTCCCTTTCTGAGTTTCTTATAATAAATGGTACATAAAAGCAGCAACAGCAGCAATCTGAGGGTCCCGATGGCTCAGGTGCCTATCCTCAGAGAAATGCCAGCCCATCCCAGTCTTCTGGATACAATATATAAACTGATGTTAGGAACATAATTCCTATCCTTTAATCCGAGCAGTTCCGCAACACAGCTTCCTCTGATTTATACATGTTTTATTGATCAAAATGTAATTATTGTATGAGGTGCCACCAATGCCATGACCTGACTTTGAGTCCTGGAATTGCCTTCGGGCAGGGCTGGGCATCACACCATGAGGGGGATCATTCCATCCCCAAGCAGTGCAACAGCAGCCCCTACCCAGTCGTGAGATACATTATCTGTGCCCTGTGGATTCCGAAGATATGTTCAACAGACCATGTGACCTCGCCCAATATAAATGGTGTTAAAATGTGAAATGTTCTTTACTTTCTGGTTATTTCTATCAATGTTCCAACCTTGTTTTTTAAGCGTAAGTTGTTGCATTGCATGCAGGGTGTTACAGTTTGGCTCTAGCTACCCTGTTTTCTGTTTTGAGCCCCGTTCGTTTTTGTTCTTTTGTCTTTTCTGACTTTCTGCACCTTTAAGAGTTTAAATGGCCATTTAACCCACATGCCTTTCTTTTGTGCCTGTGCGCCTGACGAGTGCTGCTACCAGGATTGGCGTTGACACGAGGTCTTTGTGGAATTATTGAGCCTTATTTGGTCACTGCTTTGGGTTTCCTTGGTACTCAGGTGCTTATGGTTATTTGCTAACTCTGCACTCACTTCCTAGGTTTGATCAGCTCGGACTATTGTCTCTGTTTGGTACTTTGCTGCGCACCTGCCCCCGCCGACTGCCGGACTCTTCTTTTGACATTATTGGTCCTTGTGAACCCGCTACAGACCTGACCCGCTGGTCATGCCGTTCGTACCCTGCCTGCCACTGCCTCTGGGGTCCCCTGGGTTCTCTCTCGCTCTTTCATCTGAGTTTGCTAAATATCTGTTTGACCTTTATCAAGTCCTGTGTCCATTTTGTGAGCCAGTGTTGGGTTTCCAGCCTTAAAATAGGTGAGTTCGTCTGCGGTTCGCTCTCAAACCTTAACAATGGTGTCTTAAGGAGAATTAAGGCATTGCCTACACTGTTACCTAAAGTAATTTATCAGAGAGAGCAAAGAGATTTGCTTTAGGTTACTGAGGTTAGGGTTTGGTGTAGGTTTGGCATTAACTGGCTGTAGTAATATTATGCCAAGTCCCCATAAGGATAGAAAAGTGTGTGTGTGTGTGTGTGTGTGTGTGTGAGAGAGAGAGAGAGAGAGAAAGAGAGAGAGAGAGAGAAATTTATACCTTCCCACAAGTCCACAGTCTGGAAGATGTCTCCTCTGGTGATGCCGTAGGCTTCAGCCGCCTCCAGGAACTGTGAGATTTTTTCCATCTGCTTAAACGCCATCTTGGTTTCTGGAATCTTCTTGATGGGCTGCATGTGGCTCGGATAGAGACTGTTAATGAGACGACACAGAATCTGTAGAGAGGAAGAGGACGAGAGATAATCCATCAGCCATCAGATCAGACCAGAACATTCTGAGTGCTTTTATTAAAGATGAACCCCTGTGGTGCCTTCAGTTTGGGTTGGGGCTCACATGCGAATATGATTGGCTGCTGGACCCATACGGCTCTAAGACTGACTGGCATCCTGTCCAGGGCATGCTTACACATGTGCCCTGTATGCTCCAGGGATAGGGATCGTGGCCGCCGAGACCCTGATGTGGAAAATGTGTTAAACCTCATGCTAAATGTGTATTGCGACTCCTGAAGACCTGGGTTCGAACCCTGGGTTTGGCTCACAACATGAATGTTAGGTGGTACGGTGCCAGTACCCTGCAATGGACTGGTGCACAATCCAGCACTGCCAGCACTGCCCTGTTAACTCTGGGATAGGATAACTTTCTTGTAAATGTCTATTTTTTTTCAGACTTCATGTGAGGAGATACAATTCCATTGAAGCCTATTTTTTATTTTCACAGACATACTGTATGACTTTTGGGATGCAGCCCTGTTTTGTGGAGAGCTTTGGTTTTGAAGTTGTCTTTGACACTGGCATTGTGTTTTTGTGCCCACTGGCTTTGTTTTCTGCTTCTTCAGCCTTGCACATTGTGCTCAATGTGGAAAACTGGTCGGTTTTCCTCCATTTGCAGATAATTTGACTTTCCAGCTTCTCACATGTCTAAAATTCTTCTTCTAAGCTCATATGAAATCTGTCTTGACCAATGCATGGTTTACACGAGTGGAACCTTGATGAGATAAGCAACCTCAGATTGCTTGTGCTTTTTTCATAGTTCAGATCTCTATAACCCACACCTCCATTAATGGGAACAACTGAACTGGAAAATCATTGGTCCAGAGGATTTTAAGTTTAAGGCAGATTGCGTTTGTCAATTACATGATTTGAGGTTCAAATGGTAGTTGTGACTAATTAATGTACAAACCTATCTAGAACTGTTCTGTTCACTCCGAAGGTTCACAGTGTTTTTTTAACCTCTTTTTTTTCCCTCGTTCTCACCGTTCCATTCATGAGCCACGTCTGGAAGTTTTGTTTGCCAGGTTCTGGTCGCTGCACATCATCTCCACACTGCAGTATGATCCAGTCCACCAGTTTCGACTCCAGTTCAGGATCGTACTTCTGGTCGATCTTCTCCTGCACCTCACGGCTCAGGCCGTAACTCGGCCCCCGGTTTGCCATCAGCACTGAGTAACACTGATCTTCTGTATGCTCACGAGTAGGACTGCTGCAATAATGGAAGCACAAGTATGCGCTAGTGTCACGCATCTCGATGCAATATAATCCATGGACTAATCCAAAAAAACAATCGCAGTTTTGATTTATACAGTTTACATTTTTTTTATTAAAACTATAATAAAATGGATTTGTTGGGAATAAAGGTTAGTATCAATGTGACTATTTATATTGTTCATAACATATTTTATATTGATCAAACATAAATAAATACTATTTTTAAGTCCATAAATCGTTTGTGTATGAAAGAGGGAGAGTGAGCAAGAGCGTGGGGTAAGGAGGGTCTGAGCAAATCAATGACCACAGCTTTACAGTGAAAAAAGATTTTACCCATCTTAAATAGTCAAAATATAGAAAATCAATATGTGGTGCCAAATGCTGATATTGAAATGAATCACCGTATGAAACAACAGTATCTCAGCAACAGCATGCTATAGAATATGTAATTAATAAGTACAGGTATGCGCCATGTAACAACGACCATCCAGTCAACATCCGTTTGCTTCAACGACTGATATTAACATTTATAAGAAATGATAATAGGAAAAATAATCTGTCTTTTAACTCTGGATGTTACAGTGTAAACAAAATATAAATGGTTTAGCATGTGTATTGTAACTGCCATAAATATGATTTATGTCAAATGTTTTCTTTACATATTTGTTATGTAATTTATTTTCATGAATATTAATTTACTTTTCATTAACTATATTATGTCTGTTTGTTTACTTGGTATATATATATATAAAAAAACACTAAATTGGCATTGATTTGAGTGTCTGTATATATATATATATATATATATACACACACACACACAGTGGGGCAAAAAAGTATTTAGTCAGCCACTGATTGTGCAAGTTCTCCTACTTAGAAAGATGAAAGAGGTCTGTAATTTTCATCATAGGTACACTTCCCCTAGAGAGAGAAAATTAGAAAAAATAATCCAGGAAATCACATTGCAGGATTTTTAAAGAATTTAATTGTAAATTATGGTGGAAAATAAGTATTTGGTCACCCACAAACAAGCAAGATTTCTGGCTCTCACAGACCTGTAACTTCTTCTTTATATATAACTTCTTTACCCAGAGTAAACCCACGCAGACACGAGGAGGACATGCAAACTCCACACAGGAAGGACCCAGTCTGTACAATCTGTATTGCACACAGACACTTTTAGGACACGGACACAAAAACAGATGTAAAAATAGAAAAGTTTGTACTCTGCTTAATGGTACGTCCCACTTCACCTACATATACCTAGAAGTGCTGAGTTCTATCATGTGACCGCTGTGACTTCCTACTAGTAGTGCAGCGCTGGATTTACCTACCTCGAGGTTTAAAAGGTGATATTTTGCATTGCCTGTTCTGGAAAGTAGTGTTTCTTCAAGTGGACTCGTTCCGTCTTGGTATGTTTATTTATGCTTACATTCCATTGTGTGTGTGTTATATTTGGGTTCTACAGTGTGTGATTGTTAATATGAGCTTGTGACTGAAGAACCACGGTGTTGTGCATTTCCTGGTGGGAGTGATGTGTAGAAGGCTTCAGTTGCTGTGTAGATGGTAGCGTTCCACTCGTGTTTTCAGCTGTATCTCTGACGCATTTACGTATCGTTTGCACACAATTTTCTTGTGAAAATACCCTTTATATTTACATTACCATAGAATAAAAAAACTTTGTGATTATGACAATGTCTGGTCAATGTCCATTTCGATCAACGACCCATATCAAAGAATGTGATGCACTCATTATACAGCGCATACCTGTACATATATGTTACGTGGTGTTTGGACAACGTCACGATTGCATGACATGCAATCAAAACAGTATTTTCATCAGGAGTCAGAAGTGATGAGCATAGAGTGCATGATCCAATCAGATCCAATGATAAAATCAGGATCCAATCAGATTCCACATGCAATTGCAGGGATACATTTAAACCAACAAGCTGCTCTGGCACTTTAAAGCGCAGAGTTAAAGAGGCATTTTTACATAAACGGACAACGAACCTGTTAGACGAAATGAATACTTGAATGCTCAGGAAAACAAGATACAGTATATAAAAAAGTTATATCAAGCAGATGATTTGTATATTATATTTTTTGAATATAATAAACTCTATACTAAGCATAAGCAGCCAACTATTTAGATTAAAGTCTAGATTTCAGAGTGGAATTAATAAACGTTTTAAAAATAATTGTTAATCCTTTTACACAATGTTTAAATGTTTGGTCCTGCAGATTTGTAGGATTCTCTATAACATTAAATTGGAAGTGGCTTTACTTTATTTCATTCTATTTTACCTTATTTTTAAATTGTATTTTTATATACGAAATAATTCCTACTGGATTAGAAAGAGGGGAAATTTCTGAAACAAAGGCTGGTAAAGGGTTAAATCATTGTGATAAAAGCTCCTCTCCAGCTCAGTGTGTGTCCTCTGCTCACTGTTGATGTTGCACCATCGTGCATGGCGTCTCCCAACACAGCATTCAACATTTCATCTTTATGAGTTGCAAAAGCACAAACGAATGCACATAACGAAAGAAGAAATAATCCCACCCTGATAAACATACGGTCTGAGCTCGGGTGACGCACAAATCCCAAATGCAAGCTATAAACAATAAACATTAAGGCATCTGATGCAGAAGCAAAGCGCCGAGTGCACACACACACACACACGTTCAGCGATTCATTACAAATAAACCATCTAAAATGAAGCCTGTGGTAAAAATATAATCATGCATGTATAGATTATGTGTGATAAAGCAGGATGTTTGCACTCACCCCTCCTACAGTCCGCTCCGTCTGTTTCATTTGGCACTGGGTACAGCAGCATCACGATTCAGTTCATTGAATCGATTCTTCCGAATCAACACGTCCCGGTGAACAAACTCGAGATTTAGAGATATCCGTTAATTAATGTAGCAGGGGCGTCATTAGACCAGATTTACTGGGACACGTTCACCAGTATAATGTTGTCGTGAACCACTAAAATCACGACGGTAAAGAGTCAATTTTATCTTGGATGGCTGAGCACAACTACAGGACATGCCGCGCAAATTTACCTCAGTCACTACATTTACCATCATGCCCTAGCATCTTTACAACGCTTGAGCGGCTAATGGGTTAATGGACATATACAAATGGACATATACAAATATTTAAAAGAAAGTCGGGCAAGATAATTTCATGATAGCTCATAGCTATTATTCAAACAGAGGCGACACACAAATGATTCTTTCTCAAAGAGGTTGTTTTATTGTAGAAGGTAGATTATGGAAATCTTGCATAACTATATTAGGTATCGGCATCCAACCAAGTCAAATACAGAAGGTTTGGTAGAAATGCAAATACTTTTAAATTTCTGGTTATACTGACAATTCCACCCCAGGACTGTAGATTGTGATGATCATAACAGTGCTGTATCTATGCAGATACTTACCAGAGCAAAGGTACACCTCAAATGTTCATGTTAAATAGGAAACTCCAGTCAGCAGTTGCAGCCAAACAAAAGGATTTTATTTTCTTAAACAAACGTAAGCTCATGTAGATAGTTGGCGGTCCAGCACACTTTTGTCAGAAGTCCTACAACTGACCTGACCCAGGAGCTGGAATAGTATAAAATATATCCTTCTGAGAAAAGCATGCTTCTAATATGGATGTTGATTCTACACTAATAAACACGCCTGCAAGGGGTAGCAAATCCCTTGATTTGAATTATATGTCATGAAAATATCAATCACTGAATCACTAACTCACTAAATCATAATGGAAATGAAACAGTAATCAATGAATTACTAAGTGATCAAATACTCGACTTGTAAATTATCAATGGCACTTCAGTATATGACTGATTAGTCACTGAATCATTCATTACTGAACCATGAATAAATCATCAGTCACTGAATCAATGAATCAACCAATGGTGTCTTATCAGTCAGTGCATTATCAATAAATTAATCATTAATCAATCACTCATTAATCACCGAATCACTGACAAATCAATAAGCAATTAACAACTTTTCAGTCACTGCATCATCAGACTGATCAGTCTCTGAATCATTTATCAAAAAATCATCAATTAAGGACCCATAAATCTCTGAATTATCAGTCAAAGAATAATTAATGAACAAATATCACAATTAATGATCAAAGAACAAGTAATGACTCACCATTCTCTGAATCATTTATCAATTAATCACTGATTAATTACTTACAAGTTACTGAATGACCTACGAAGGAATGAAAGAATGATTAATTAATGACTCATTGGTTTCTGAATTATCAGTCAATGAATGAGTCAATCTCTGAATGATCAAAGAATAATCAATTAAGGATTATAATGAATCAATTAACTATTTATGACACAGAATCAATAATAAATGAATAAAAAATCAATCAATAAATCGATCAGGTGAGTAAAGATTCATTCTTTCAATCTATTTTTGTCTGCCGATGAGTGAATCAAGATGTGCCCTTGTGTTCCTCAGCATATCCATATACTGTCTGTAATTATCACTGTGGAGGAAGAGAGACAAAACAAGAATAACAAAAACATTATGAAAAGATCATGTATCACATGTACACTGCAGTTTTTATATTCTAGATTCTTCCCTATAGAAATATATATTCTGCCATTTCTATAGGAAATCTACAGTGGATTATCCATCTTTCTGTCTATTCAAATCACTTATCTGTTTTTAGCATCACTCACTCGGCCACAGAGCGATCAAACACCAGGTTACTCATGTCCATGTAATACTGAGCGTCTGTCCTTAAAGCTGTCCAGTATTCATTCACCTGGGTTGGAGAAACACACACAAACACACTCAAACAATCTGAAATACACATGTAACTGAAATGTTACTTTTCTCCATATAATTACAGTCATAATATGAAGTATTGCTCACCTGCACTGATCAATACTTAAGTCGTTGTTGTTGCTGGTTCTCAACAAAATCCAGCATAAAAGATGTCATTTGAATAATAATTATCCACTACAGACAACTAAAACCTCCTTTATGGTGAAAGATTGATGGTTAATAACCAGAAACTGGGGTATCAGGAATGTTCATTTGCAACATTTAGGTCAGGAACTAATATTTACAATAAATCCGAGAGCACATGAAGGTAGCATCAATCTGTACATGGTTGGTAAAGAGTGATGGTTCGTTTCACATCATCAATACCAGTATTACAATGGAAATATCCCAGGTTACTGCTGTGCTGATGCTGACACGGAGTCCTGGTGAGCCTGGAGCTGTGGTAGTGATGTGTGGTCGATGTGTTCACCTGTTCCTGCAGTGTGTAACCCCACATGTTCTGGGAGTGATTGGGGTCCCAGTAAGAGTCCTGCCTTTTCTTACGTATGAACTTCTTTGCTTGCTCCTCATTAATGAACGGAGCCGCAAACACACCTGAACACAACCGAACAGACCGCTTTTATCTGCCACTTACAATTTGATAATGTTCTGAACATGAACCAAAATGCTTAACATGTACAAAGTATCAGCCTCTGGCTACCTTAGTATCAACAGTGAAGGTTGGTTGAGAAGATAATCGAGTTATGACCTGGGACTGTTTGATGATTTGGTCTGGATCCTATAGTCCCAGTGATGGGAGAACTTTTTCCTCTTTTTCTCCCAGTCTCAATGTGTCTAATCTGTCAGTCAATTAACATCTCTGACCACTGATGTAAGAGGTTTGGCCAGTAAGTGAATCTGTACAATCCGGGGCTGCTGACTGCTTCTTTTCATTGTCAGACAGCAGGTTACAGCAAGAGTGAATCCATGAGTCTGACCCCAGACTGGAGTCCCTCTGGGATGAATCGGAACTCATACCATATCACTCAGCATCTGTCTCTAATGCCCTTGTGGACATATTGAAAAAAATCCCTTCAGTCATTGCCCAACACCTAGTGGAAAGCCTTCCAGAAGAGTGGAGGCACCCATAGCAGCGACTTCATATTATTGAAATGGATTCAAATGGGATAAGCAGGTGTCCACATACTTTTGGCTATGTACTGCATATGTTCTAAAAATCACACAGGACAATCACTGTAGTATCACTGTGTGAGTTCTTACATGTAACAGTAATGCACTCACTTCCCAACAGGGCCACCAGCAACACAACACGCATCCTGATTCACACCTAAGGCAAAATAAGGACTGTTATTCAGAAAAAACACACTTGCAGCCACACAGTCTTGGTAACCATGTTTTTTGGAGACCTTCTATTGAAATGATGGTTACTGTGGTTAATTAATGCTACACCTTCACCTAACCTGAACCACAGTAACCAAAAGCAAATCTTTGCATCTTCTGGTTTTTCAAACGTTTTTTGTAAATAACAAAAAGCAAATAAAAATCAAAGAAACAAACCACAAAATCTACACATCTGTCTCACTATAACTGTGACACATTCCCATTGACACAATGATTACTGTAACTAATTGATGCTACACCTACACTTGTACCTTAACCCTAACCTTTACCACGGTAACCTAAAACAAATCTTTTGGCTGTTTTTTTTTTTTTTTCAAATAAAAGTTGTGGTGACCCCTAACACAAGCAGCAGAAAGACGATCATCATCAAACACCTTTATTATCAACTTGTTTTTAATTGTTAAGGCTTGGTACAGATTACATCACCACTTTACATACATCATGATCAGTCTTCCACATGTTTACCCACACGAGCTGCTCAGGCATTGGAACTTGTTATAAAATAGAATCACTGATAGGAAAGAAAATGAACTAAAATTAACACCAGCACTAAAGGTAAAGCAGAAATCTTGGTGCAGCCTGCAGGTGACTATAAAGGTGAATGAATATCAATGTAAGTAGTTTTTAATTTGTTCGTTCCATGCAACTGTAAGAACTCACCTCTTCACTTGAACCCTCAGCAGTGATGAGTGTGTGTGTGTGTGTGAACAGTTTCTTCAGGCAAGACAACAAGGTGAGTGTGTGTGAATGGTGAGTAGGTGCAGTGAGAGCGAACAGCGTGCTCTTTCAGAATAGAGGTAACACACACACACACACACACACACACACACACACACAGGACTCTCTGTTTTCTGTTTAGTTTCAGGCAAACACACAGACAGATAAAGATTTATATTAGTACTGTAGGTTAGGATTATGCTAATATGAGGCTAAGTGATGCTAATGCTAACCCCATTCGGTCCTCACAAAGATATGAAGAAACACACACACACACACACACACACACACACACACACACACAAATTAGGACTGTTCATCACGATTCGATTCAATTCATGATACTGAGTTCAATTTTCTCACAATTATCGATAAAACATTGTAATTACTGACAAATAACCATTCAAAATGTGTACTTTTCTTGTATAAGCAATGTAAACAAAAATAATCTTTAGTCCACTGCTATTAAAACAAAATTTAAAAGTTTTAAATAATGCTACTGCAATAAAATATTCTATTGTAACAGATTCACCAAATAAAAAAAAAATTAAGTGCCATCTTAAACTGAAAATTAAAGTAACCTAACATGGGTGGCACGATGGCTCAGTGGGTCCTTTCTGTGTGGGGTTTGCATGTTCTCCCCTTGCCCACGTGGGTTTACTCCGGGTACTTCAGTTTCCTCCCACAGCCCAGGTTAATTGATTACGCTAATGTGCTCCTAGTGTGTGAGTGTGTGTATGAGTGCGTGTGCCCTATGATGGATTGGTGCCCTATCTAGGGCTGTTCCTGCCTTGCACCCTGTGCTGCAGGCTAAGCACTGGCTTTCCTGCGACCCTGATGAGGTTTAAGCCGATATGTGTCTACGAGCACAGGATGTATGATTGCACCCTCTAGTGTTCAAAAAGTGCACTTGCATTACATGGCATATGAAAGAGAATGTATCGTCCAACTCCACAATGCACATTTTTTTATCACGGTGCATGTTATGATGTATCATTACACCACTAGGTAAATGTGCTAAAACTGCACCTTTGAGTGCGAGAACTTTCATTAGAATCAACCAGACAACACACTCACACACATACACCTTTTATTAAAAAAAACAAACAAACAGCCTCTTTATGTACAAAATCTTTTGGTGTGTACAAATAATTACACACTTATGCATAGAAACATGCAATACTGTGGTGCAGCATGCTGAAATGCTTTTACATTTCCCTTAAGATTTTCGTATTAAGAAACAGCTTTAGCTAGCTGATAAACAGCACGATATGGAAGCAAGTTAGCTAACATCATGACTGAACATTAGCTAAATATCAAGCTTGTTTTTTACAGGTTGATTTAGAAGTCAAGCAGCAAATTAGCTTTCTGTGTGGTGGTTGTACAAAACCACAGATCTATATCATTATGGCTGTTTAGTTCATTCAGAAAGGAGTCAGATTCCGAAAGATACCAAGTGAGGTAACAGGAGCACGAGGCTAGCCCTAAAATATCTGACATGTTTTTATGAAAGCTGAACCAAAGTTAAGGAGGGTTAAACTTCATTATTGCAGATACCCTCTCACTGGGCAGTAAACACACCACAGCAATTTGACAAAACTGATGTATTTAGGATGTAGGGGATGAACAGAGTACGTCAACGTTCTAATGACGCAAAAGGAGTATGATAAAGGGAAATGAGCAATAATGCAGCTCTCAGGTGTTGCTCGTTAATGTAACTCATCAGGAGTCTTGTTTCTTTTGAGCTTCCATGCAACTGAACAGCAAAAATGGAGCTGCTACAGTAAACCCAAATAAATACCAGAACCTGTGGTGTTTTGGACATGCTGCATGCTGGTATGGTGGCACACTGACAACCAGTTTATGCAGTAACATTTCCAGCAGTTTCCATGCTGATCCAGTCTGATTTATGTTGGATATTGGTGACTAAAACTCAACATATGATGGTATTTTCAGCAGGGAAAGAAGCTACCACTGACGGACTCTTGAGCACAGCTCTTTACCCACAGTTGTTTGTATTGTATGTAGTGACCGAAAATTTGTATCACAATTTTTAAGAGAGTCTTCCAGTTGCACGGTATATCACAGCATTTTCAGGGAGCTTTATATAAGTGGCTCTAAGTGGATTTGGATAAGGGCTTCCGAGTGCTGAAAATGTAAATTAACAAATCAGTTAAGCTCTAAGACCTCACAAAAGACATCAGGACATGTCCCCAAACTCTAGACATGCCAAACCATAACATAACGCTCCCTGGAGGCGAAACGTCATAACTAAGACATGCCAGGGTGCCCAAACGTATGCATCAGTCTATACCCATATAACCCTTGTAAAACAGACAGTCTGTACCTCATGACACAGTCATATCTCCTGTTAAATTCCTTTTAACTGTAAAAAATCTCCTCCTATAGTCAATCAGCCCCAGTTGGATGCCAGTGTCCATGCTCCTGCCATGTCCTCTTCTTCATCCCTTCGTTGTGAGCTTATTGATGAGGTCGTCGATGGTGTAGACGATAAGTTTGATATCATCCTGCTGAGACATACGATGGCAGCCGTGCTTGCGCAGGATGATGTCGACATCGGTGCTGAGGACCCGCTCTGCCACCTGCATGGAGACGTGCCAGGGCACATTAGAGTCTTGCAGGCAGTGGATGAGCCGCACCGGGCAGGAGATGGGGATGGGGCTCTGTAACACACAGTGGTTTTGCGCCTCCCTCAGGAAGTCCACACTCAGAGAGTACGAGCCCTCTTCGTTGTACTGGGTGGGGTACGACCAAAAGCCACGCTCCTCAATCTCCTTTCTCGTCTGTGGAACATGAAGGAGAAGCAGGGGCGTAACGAGAGATTAATGAATAATTTTGGACTAGGGAGGTCTAGATGTTAGCCCCTGAGGAGAATAAAAAGACCCAAAAACTTTAAAATAAACTACTTGGAGAAATCGCCTCACAGCAGCAAATTTCTGTGAAGAGACATTCAAAGTTTGGATTAGGTACAGATTTTATATGGCTAAACCACTATCCATCTAATACAAAGAGGTATAGATCAAGCAAAGATACAAGCAATAGTACTTACAGGTCCAAAATACACCCAAATACTGAGAATACAGACTGGAACAATTAAATGTGCATATTATCTGTAGTTGTATTCATCTTTAATAACCTGAATGACTGAATGTTTAAGAGAACGTGACATGACAGCAGAAAATGAGTTTCCCAATTTAAGTTTGATTTATTTTCCCCCAAGGAAATATTAACAAATCAAAGTCCACTATAACTTCAGCCAGAAGTTAAAACCCCATCAAAAAGGGAGAAAAAAAACAAAATTGTTTCAGGTTTCAGAGCTGTTCTGGGGCGGCAGTGCCTCCCCCAGGTCCTAGTGCATCAAATTTTATTACACTGTGAATATGGAGACATATAGCACAGTTGAATAAGACAGAATAAATAAAATGGACTGAAGTCATGGACCTGATGAGGAACAATGGATGAGAAGCTCAATTATCGCACCGTTCAGAGTGATTCCTCGTGGTGAACCTTAAGCAGTGACCAGTACAGGCATGTCTTTATTGCTCTGCTTACCTGAATGGGCAGGGCATGGAAGGCTGTGACAAAATGATCTGCAGCTGTAGAAATGCCCACCAGGGCGGCAACCTTCTCCGGCCTGGCCAGGGCTGCTAGCAACATCAGCCATCCTCCCATACTGCAACCGACCAGAATCTACAGCAAGGATGCCATACAGAAGGTAAGAAAGAACAAATTGAAATAAAGAAATGACATCATAACCTTCAACATCAAAGTCAGAATAAAATTTTAAAAATCGGATAAAGTGTGCAGCGCTTAACGTTCGCATTACCTTCTGTGAAATGGGATGTTGACTGAAACAGACATTACCATAGTCACAAAGGAGTTTAGATACTTTGCACGTAGTGTTTAATTTTAAACAATAATATTAATGAAAACATTTAGTGATATAGTGGTTTCAGTTACTTCAGAATAATGTTTCTTGAGGATTCCGATACAGGTGCTCCCTGTTTTAAGATGGGGATACGTTCCGACAAATCGTAAGATTAATTTATCGTAAACTGAGGAGTTTAAAATACTTTATATGTCATAGCGTAGCCTACCTTAAGCATGCTTAAAATGCTTACATTAACCTACAGTCAGGCAACATCATTAACACAAAGCGTATTTTATAATAAAGTGCTGAATATCTCATGTAATTTATTAATATATAACGTACTGAAAGTGAAAAACCCTTTGTCCACACCTTCATAGGAAAGATATCTTCATGTCACGGAAATAAAAAATGCTGTGGACCAGGTGATCAGATTTTTGGCTCGCTGGTGTATATATTTCTGGACAGGGCAGCTGCTTTGATACAGTTTTCTATTACCTTGGCTCATACAGATTAATATGAGCTCATGTCATTTATTCCTGGCAGAAGGAAATGAAACACTGTGGAGGCTGAGTGCACCTCTGCCAGAGAACATGTGAAGGGCAGCAGCTCCGTGGTGGCCCAAACAGCATGGCAGAGTTGGTCTAGAGATCCGAAGTCTGGTTTTTTTAACGTTGTTGCAGATCATACGCGTCTCTACTACTTAATTGGCATCGGAGGAACTGACATGCATCTGCATCTCATGTTTAGTGCTTGATCAGAGTCTGTTTTAAAGAAATCTCAAATCCTCCCTCACCTGAGGTCCATCCACCAGCTCGTCTAGCACATACAAGACGTCCTTCTTCCACGCACCGATGTTGTAGTCCGACATTTTCCCTTCTGACGCTCCACAGCCTGAATAGTCAAACCTGAGGAGATGAAGTCATGCAGCGGTACATATGAGCAGATAATACACTGGCATTTCATCATATCCAGAGCGACTTACAACTGAAACAATCTTACAATCTTAGCAATTGTTGGTTTGGGATTCTGCTCAAGGAGCCAACAGTGGCAGCTTGGCAAACTTTCTGGTCCACAGTCCAGTACCTTGACCGCTTCGACCACAACAGTCCCATGATTGCCGATAAATGTTTTAACAAAGCACATTTTAAATGAGCAGCCAAATAAAAACAATATGACAGGTAAGCGCCATCTAACATCTGCATTATCTGCGTTCTGTGAAACAGGCTGTTGATCAGAATGGATTTTGACCAGTCATTACCATAATCACACATCTTCTTTTAGACTACTCTACATTGGAGTAAGATACCTTCAGTTAGTAAGTACTGGAGCTTAGATACTTTGCACATAGCGCTTTATTTTAAACAATAACATCAAAACACAGTATAAAAACATTTTGTAGAGTACAGTACAGTATTTCTTATACTTGAATAAAACAAAAAAACCTGAAACGCTTACCGTGCATCCCGAGATCATTTGTGACCTCATTTACAGTGGTGCTTGAAAGTTTGTGAACCCTTTACAATTTTCTAGATTTCTGCATAAATATGACCTAAAACATCATCAGATTTTCACACAAGTCCTAAAAGTAGATAAAGAGAACCCAGTTAAACAAATGAGACAAATATATTATACTTGGTCATTTATTTATTGCGGAAAATGATCCAATATTACATATTAGTGAGTGGCAAAAGTATGTGAACCTCTAGTATTAGCAGTTAATTTGAAGGTGAACTTAGAGTCAGGTGTTTCAATCAATGGGATGACAATCAGGTCTGAGTGGGCACCCTGTTTTATTTAAAGAACAGGGATCTATCAAAGTCTGCTCTTCACAACACACGTTTGTGGAAGTGTATCCTGGCATGAACAAAGGAGATTTCTGAGAACCTCAGAAAAAGAGTTGTTTAGGCTCATCAGGCTGGAAAAGGTTACAAAACCATCTCTAAAGAGTTTGTACCCCACCAATCCACAGTCAGACAGATTGTGTACAAATGGAGGAAATTCAAGACCATTGTTACCCTCCCCAGGAGTGGTCGACCAACAAAGATCACTCCAAGAGCACAAAGGACCCCAAGGTAACTTCTAAACAACTGAAGGCCTCTCTCACATTGGCTAATGTTAATGTTCATGAGTCCACCATCAGCAGAACACTGAACAACAATGGTGAGCATGGCAGGGCTGCAAGGAGAAAGCCACTGCTCTCCAAAAAGAACATTGCTGCTCATCTGCAGTTTGCTAAAGATCACGTGGACGAGCCAGAAGGCTATTGGAAGAATATTTTGTGGACGGATGAGACCAGAATAGAACCTTTTAGTTTAAAAGAAAAGCGTTATTTTTGGAGAAAGGAAAACACTGCATTCCAGCATAAGAACCTTATCCCATCTGTGAAACATGGTGGTGGTAGTATCATGGTTTGGGCCTGTCTTGCTGCATCTGGGACAGGACGGCTTGCCAGCATTGATGGAAAAATGAATTCTGAATTATATCCAAGAATTCTAAAGGAAAATGTCAGGACATCTGTCCATGTACTGAATCTTAAGAGAAGGTGGGTCATGCAGCAAGACAACGACCCTAAGCACACAAGACTGATCAACAGCTACAGAAAACGTTTAGTTGCAGTTATTGCTGCACAGGGGGGGTCAGACCAGATACTGAAAGGAAAGGTTCACATATTTGTGCCACTCACTAATATGTAATATTGATTCATTTTCCTCAATAAATAAATGAACAAGTATAATATTTTTGTGTCATTTGTTTAACTGGGTTCTCTATCTCTATTTTTAGGATTTGTGTGAAAATCTGATGATGTTTTAGGTCATATTTATGCAGAGATATAGAAAATTGTAAAGGGTTCACAAACTTTCAAGCACCACTGTACATATTTTCCCCCTTCATGCAGTCATGTAACTTTCTCACGTTCAGACTGACGCTTTTTTTTGTCATTTTTGCCACTGGTGTCACTAACATTACATAAGGCATGTTTTGGAGCCATGATGTAAATATAAAAAGTATTTTCACAAGCAAACTGTGCAGACAATAAGTAAGTATGTCAGAGATACCTCTGTAAACATAAGCAGAATGCTCACCTATTTAAGTTATGGAAATTCTTTAGAATTATAGAAAAGCCCATAATGTGCATATATAAGCAATTAACATAGGAATCTGGTAAAATTATTATGTAAAATATGCTAATGAGAGTTCAGTACAGTACTGTATACTGTAACATCATACGTCGGGTAGCGCTATGCAGTGTATTTGTTATTTTCAGTCTGTTTATAGCCTCAACATCCAGAGTTAAAAGACAGATTTTTATTTCCTATTATAATTTATTACAATTTTTAAGACCTTGGCCATTAAAGCGAACAGCCTTTGATCAGTCAACGTTAAATGGTGCGTACCTGTATGTCAAAATAAGACACTACAACAAGTGGAGAATTCACCATAACAGAATCAAAGGAAGAATGTCATATATTAGTATTATCGTAATTTATTGTCGATAACTATTATTATACACTCACTCTGTATCTAGGCAGCAGCAAGTCTTTTGAGAACCAGCCAATCAATATCTCTGTGGCTGAAAAGCAGTTCTATTGTTCTCAAACCTATACACATACCTGAGATACGAGTGACCCAAAGATTTGCAAAACTCCTGCAGAGCTTCAGCTTTCTGCCCATCCATGCTGGAAGCAAATCCAGGGAGGAACACCACTCCCGGTTTCTTCCCCTTCAACTTCCTGTAAGCAAGCTTTGACAGGCCGGGTCGTGTGGCATACTGAATCGAGGATTTATATCTGACTCCTAAACAGAACAAACGCAATGACTTAATTTAATGACACTACTTCTAATTTATACTGTGTGGTGGCACGATGGTTAAGGTACTTGACTATGGACCAGAAGACCCTGGTTCAAATCCCACATCTGCCAAGCTGCAACTCTGCCACTCTGGATAAGAGCATCTAAAAAACTAAATGTATTTCCATATAGTCAAGGTTTGAGATTTAAAAGCTAAACTTAATAATCTTTACTTTTTTTTTTCAAGTTTTCAGTACCAACGCTCTATTCTCAGGATAAAATGTACTGTGAAATTTGACAGTAGAACTATGATGTGGCCAAATTACCATCACAAATTCATAGTACAACTGTGAACTTCATGGTCAAACTGTGAAAATTCACATTAAAACTGTCAAGCAATTTACAGTTTTACTATGAAAATTCACAGTACATTTTTTCCTGGGTGTGACAGCGCCCTCTACTGACCTAGACTACAGGATGACAACCAACCGAGTTCTCCCCTAACGAGGAACTTAAATATGTCAAATTAATAAGCAAAGGTTATATTTCAAGCAGAAGGAGTAAAGTTTTTTTTACTTCACAAGAAATATTTCAGGTTGTTTCTAAATGCTGGAAGTAGCACATTATTCAATTTTTACGTGATTTACTAATATTTCTAATATGATGTTACATAGGTTCAGAGAAAGCTCTGTATTAATGCATAACACAAACAGTGGACCACCATGTAAACACTGACACGAAGTCTTTATTTTATTCTAACAAGTCCTGAAAAACATTTAACACTGACCTGCTGTGCTCTGAGGCAGGAAGGACAAACAGGAAGTGCGGCTCCTTATGTGCAGCATTTTCCTGTAATAATGTCTGAGCAGTGTGGAAGCCATAAAGATAATTATTACCGAGGACGAGCTCCTCTTCTTCACCTGCTTCTGAGTTCTCTTCTTCACATTGCGCCTCACAAATCATAACACGTAACACCGCCACCTACTGCACTTGTGCAATTAGTAAGGGAGGGATGGCGTCCATCCATCCACCCATCCATCCATCCATCCATCCATCCATCCATCTATCCATTAATCCATTAATCCATCCAGCATTCTATTCGTCTATCTGTCCATCTACTAATACATTCATTCATGCATTAATCCACCAATTCATACATTTATCCACCAATGAAATTTACATTTACATTTACAGCATTTAGCAGATGCTCTTGATGAATATCTTCTTAGTAGACATTTCCTCCCATTAGTACAAGTACCTGTTTTTGATGTAGGTAAATCCACAAAAAATCAAATAATATTGTTATTAAATATGAAAGTGCAGTTTCAGTCTTCACTTATGTGCTGAGTGAAGAGATGAGACTTTAGTCATCGTTTGAAGACAACAATAGCCATTTGGACCTCCAGAACCTCAAGTTCATTCCACCACCTGGGTGCCAGTAGAGGAGAAGAGTCTTGATGCTGGTCTTCCTTTAATCTTGTAATCTTGAGTGGAGGGTCCAGTCGACCTAAGCTAGTGTCACAGCATTGTCCATCCATCCATCCGTCCATCCATCAGTTCATCTATTAATCTAGCTGTGAATACAATCATTAATCTACCCATTCTTTAATTCAGCCACTCATCCATCCATCAGTCCATTCACCCACCTGATGCATCCAGATCAGGGTCACAACGGAGCTGAAAACAATAAAAATCAATAAAAAATAAACAAAGTCATTGTTGGTCTGGATTTTGGCAAGTTTTGCCTGTGGCACCCCTCACCTTTTGCATTCCTTAATAAATCCCGTTAGACATTTTTGAATCATGTTTTCAGGTGTTATGACACTAATTTGATCAAACCTCAAGGTTGTTGTGGACAAAAACAGCGATTTCACAGCTTAAAATTCTGAATCCATGCGCAAATTTCTTTGATCACTTCAGCACTTTTTTATTTTAAATGTAGTAGGGATTAATATTCGCTGTTTTGGGGCGTAAATATAATGCATTGTGCTTACACACCCCAAAATTTGTTACTGTTTATTAACCAATTAATTGTACATAGCACATGATTCCTATTCATATTTATTAGATATTTTATTGTATATTTAAACTTTAATACTGAAAATTATGTTGAATGAATATTTGCTATACACTACGTAAATTTACAAGCCTGGTAAATCAAGTGTTGTGAAATCTGTATTCCACTAGATGGCGCTACAGACTCAGCAGCACGTTAGCAGGTCTGAGTGGGATTTCAATACACGTTATTGGTGTATTAATTACAGTGACGGTGCCAGAGACAGGATACGCCATGTTCAGATCATTTACAGGTAACTTATTTATATTAACTTTCTTAATTAATGGCTTCATGAGGTTGTGTGATGAAGCTGTATAGTGATTTAAGACACTAAGATAGAAGATGAGTTGTTCGGTGTTGTGTAGTGTTTTGTTTACTTTTGTATGACACGTTTCCAGTATATTGAGAGATGTTGCAGCGAAAGTTAAATAGACATTTTGTTTCAGTTTGGTAGTATATTAAGTATTAAGTCAGTTTATGAGTAGAGTTAGTTAATTCGAGTTGTACTGATTGTGTATTGAGCTCTAGTTACCAGTAAGGGGCGTCAATCCTCTGGGTAGATTTTCTTACCCAACGTGAAAATACTTACATTTTTAAAATGTAAACCGTACTTAACTGTACGTAAATGTTTTTTTAACAACAACACAAACAAAAAACGAACAAACGTTTTATAGCCCTAAATAAACGCCTCTTATATCTTGTCTAATGTGCACAGTTGTGAGATTTGACAACGTGATGTTGATAGCCTGTTGCTATGTGACATTCTTGTGTGGTGCTTTTGTTCAGGTGTCAAGTTGTACAATACACAATCATTTTTCGTACCAATTGCTCCATTAAATTTCCTTAAAAAGTTATTAATGTTGATTATAAACCTCTATGCTTTTATATAATGCCACTTCAGTGTTTTGTTCCAGTTAGCAAACCACAATTATCCCCAATCTTGTTATACACACTATAGAAATGCAGTACTGTAGTTTCTACACAGTGTGCTAAAATACTAGGCCTAAAACGTTACACAAACTAAGTATTAAGACATTAAATATTGTGTGAATAGTTGTCAACATACATAGCAAGATAATGTTACATTTTCTAAGAATAACAACAGATTTAAGAGTATAAACTTAGTTAGCGAATGTTTCAGCACATCGCTTTGGCTTGACTGCTAAGTGAAGCTGTTCACGTTGTCCTCCATATGTAGCTGACATGTTTGTGTCAAAGATGTTTTCTTCTTTGCTCTGGAGTTATAAGCTTAAATGCACAAGTTTAGCCTGAATCAACACTTCAAAAGGCAGAATAACTATTGCATTTAGCCACTTAGTAGACCACTTAGCTGTCCACCTTTCTTACCCACAGTGTCATAAGCCATGTATGTGATTACTATACACCATTTGAGGTGTAGCTATTATCTTCCAGTACTTGGTCTCAGTTTTTGTCCTCTTCTCCTGGAGAGGGTTGTAGTGGCAACTGGCTGAGGAGGTCAACTCAACTCAGTTCCTCAGACATTCCCATGCCAATTATGAGAATTTTATTGCCCATTGCTGGTTTTGGGTTTGCCCTGGGCTCTGCTTTCTGCCCAAAGCAGCTATGGCTGCACCCAACTAAGGGTCATCCATGTGAGATGGCCAAACTAACTCAACTTTTTTCTCTTGATTTGAATAAGCAACAGCTCTTCTCCAAGACCCCCCCAGATTGAAGAATCCATTATGGAGAGTAAGTCCAGTAACCCTGCATAGGAACTTCGTTTCAGCTGCTTGTAATCATGACCTTATTCCTACCCAAAACTCATGGCCACATTGGGCACACAATTCTGACCCACTCCCACCAAATAAATTGGGAGAACACTGTAATGTAAGACCTGCCAAACCCATGTTACTATAAAGCACGAACCTACAGAGTGTATGGACTATAACGCCGAAAAGCAACGACTCCACCTAACACCATCCATAAAGGACATTTTCACTAACACCAAAGCAGAGACACTGCTCAAATTTATAGCAATTGCAGGACTTAAATCTGACCACCAATCATCCCATGACAGCACTGCATATAATCGCTCCTGCCAGGAAAATGGCCCATGTGCTGTCCTGGTGTTAAATTCCCCTTCAGGACCTTACCTTATCTTACCCAAAGCTCATGACCATAGCCTAGGTTCAGCACAGACTGGTAAAGAGAGAACTTGGTCTGAAGACTGTGCTTCACCATCACAAATGGTACTTGTTTGCTAAATTAGCTGTTAGTGCAAAAATAAAGGCATGCCTCATGGATCTGGGAGAAGCTCATCTTTATATAAGCTACATTTTTTATAGTATTGATCTTTTTTTACAGAGAGCGGTTGCTGGCTATGACATGGCAGTAAAAGGCTGCAGAGAGGTCTCTCACCTCGTGGCTAAACTCAACAATAATGAATTCGGTGTGGTGAATGGTGAAAGGAGGCCAACAGTTTAGGCATCTCTGCGGCTCATGACTAATTCCCGTATTGAAATGTGACGGCGGGCCATTTAACATCAGCCAAGCGCGCGTGATCACTTCAGAAAGACTTCAATGGCGTGCAGGGTTCAGAGGTGATACGAATTGTTTAACTGCGTTAAAAAATCAATCAGAGGAGGAATTCAGAACATGAGCCGCTAAAGCGGTGCATACTGAGGCAAAGCTTTTTGTGGGGCTGCCTTATCTCTGAGCTAAAGTTCATTATTCCTCAACCTCGTCATTGCAGGTGCTACAGGTCTACAGATCTCTCTCTCTTTCTCTGTCTCACTCTCTCACTCTCACTCACGTTGTTTCTGCTTAATTCAAGTCCAGATGAGCATTAGACTTGACATGGACTTAAGACAGGATACATCATGGCTATGAGGAGACATTAGATAATTATGCCTAGCAAGATTCTGTGGTACTATGTAGCCTAGCGGGTAAGGTACTGGACTATGGACCAGAGGTTCCAGGGTTCAAATCCCTCCTCTGCCAAGATGCCACTGTTGGGTTCTTGAGCAAGACCCTAAACCTACAATTGCTTGGATTGTAAGACTGTACCAATTGTAAGTCGCTTTGGATAAGGGCGTCTGCTAAATGATGTAAATGTAAGATTCTTCAACCTGCACATTTCTGAACTAAATTATTATTTGTGCCATTAATAATCAATGGCCCTTAAGTGTCATACAGTTATATCTGGCAATCTGTATATTGCCGTACTCAATATAGAACCATTTAAAAAAATAATCAGTAGTGAGATGAAAGTGCAGAATATGCTTAAAATTAATAACCCTAACTCTAAATTGACGTAACATAAGCAAAAGTTCTAAAGCTCAAGATCTAAATGTCAGCTGACGTTTCTTCATATTTCAACCCCACTTCTATTGGTCAGGGTCGCAGGGGTCCAGAGAGTACAGATGTAAGCAGCAGGTCGGGGCAAGTTGCCAGTCTGTCGACAAAGCCATCAGGGGTCACAGAGCCTGGGCTGGAGCCCATGTCCCTGTTGTGGTGGGCTAGTGTATTAGACTGCTGTGCCACCAAACGCCTCAGACGGACTGATCATTCTTCATTTACTGTTTAAAATAGAGTACTGTGCAAACGTCTTAGACATTCTATAGTTTTCAGTTCATATTCTGCTTATTCTTGAAGTTTTCGTGATCACTGCACTTTGTAGTTCTACAATTACAGACTGTAGTCCATCTGTTTCTCTACGTACTTTGTTCATCCCCTTTACTCTGGTCTCTAATGATCAAGACCTTCACAGGACCAGCACAGATCAGGTGTGATGGTGGTGTGTTAGTGTTTGTTGTGCTGGTACGAGTAGCTCAGACACAGCAGTGCTGCTGGAGTCAGAGACAGTAGCTCATCTGTTGTTGTACAGTTTGTCATCCTCTAATCCTTCGTCAGTGTTCACAGGTGGCTCATATTTACTTCAGACTAATGGAATGGCTATGTAATAGTGCCAATTTTTGTGTCAGGTTGTGGTGTTGTACTGTGGAGGCACCCCTGGTCTGCATCACGTGACAACTGCAGACCCAGCTTCCACCCTGAGGAGCGCTGAGACTCAGGTACACACCCCGGGTGGCAGCGAGGTAATCCAATACACACCAAGACCGGAAACTGCACAGAGGGAAAACTTTTTAATGAGTGCGAGTAACCCACCTGAACTTAACCACTGTAACCCAAACACAACTCTGTAACCGACAAACCTCCCTCCTCCAGAGATAGGGAGCACACTGGTTCCTTATGGTTCAATCCTGGAACCTCGGTTACTGGCACTGTTGTTTTTGGATGTCCGACGCTGTCACAAAGCCCAGGTGTGGTTTCACGACAATGTTGTTAAGTCCATGTGTCGCCAATCAGGGGTGTCTCCACATTAAGGTGTAAATATGTGGCGTTATATCATTATAACAGTTTAAATTCACTAATTTCCTCTGGGATTAATAGAGTAATCTATCTATCTATCTATCTAAATCTATATGGCCTTCATCCACTACCTCATTATAGCAGGTTACATGTACAGGTAAGCACTGTTTAACATCTGATCCATGTCCGTTCGCTTTAACTAGGGAGGCTGTGAAGGAGCAGTTCTCAGTCACCATAGGAGGTCATAGGATTTAAGAACCTTTTGGTAAATTTAAAAAGGTTACATACAAATAAAAACAGACACTTGTGTTTCAAAACCTTTATTAGTTGTTGATTGGCGATGTGGCAATTTTTAGTTGTAGATGTCGACGATAGATAAAACCTGTAGGGAAATGAATAAGAAAAACTATCATGCAAAGAAATACTATCATTATTTTCATGAATATTGATCATCTTTGCGTTAACTACGTGTGTAATTAGGAACTACGTTACAGCGTACACTTTTAGGCGTCGCAATTTTCTCTGCACGTGAAACGGAACAGTTTGTACTCTGGAAATTCGCATTTCTTCAAGTGGACTCATTCCCTCTTGGTTGTGTGCAGCCAGCGAGGTAAGGTTATTTCCGTTTGTATTCCATGGTGCGTGTTTATATTTTGGTTCTACAGTGTGTGTGATTGTTAATGTGTTGTCATTGAAGAACCACGGTGTTGTGTATGTCCTGAAGGGTGTGGTACGTGTAACAGTTTAGGCTTCAGGTGTTGTGTAGATTATATTTACATTACAGTAGCATAAAAAGACTAACAGACTATGGTAATGTCCGGTCATTGACCATTTCTTGTGGTGTCTTGTGTAGTGCTATGGTTTTATATAATGATACCTGGCTAAACCTGCATTATATACTCATACCACTTTAAATGCTCATAAATTTCCTCAACTGCGTCACTATACCAGCTGACTTGCACTTGATCTGTGATCTTAATGCATTATATAATGGTAGCAGGCTGAACTTGTATACAGTTATATTCAGTAGTTAAACAATTAGTCGTCTATAAGTATGCTATTTTGTAAGCATGCCATGCCAAACCTTCTTGGAGATGCCCGGGTGGTGTAATGGCATTTCACTAGCCCACCATGGCAGTTACCTGGGTGCCTTCCAGCTGGGTTGGGGGTTCCACAGATACATAATTGACCGTATCTGAGGGAGAGAGTTTGGATGGGGGAGTGCTGCCACAGCAACAAGTGTTTGACTCTCGCCCCAACCAGGGTTAATTCCAGGGATAGGCTCCAGACCTTGAGGTTGACTGTTCAAGTCCCAGCAGTTGGAAGCTGCCACTGTTGAATTTGGATTGTCCATTGTAAGACTGAATCAGTTAAACCTCACTCTAGATAAGGGCATCTGCTAGACTATGTAAAGCTTATATAATGTTATTGGTATTCTATAATTATGCCTATGCATTTGTGATACTAGATAATTATACCAGGTTAGTTGCGTGTTTTGCAAGTATTGTTCTTGCCAGTGTGGTTTCCTGTTTTAGTCTGATGGCAGTACGCAGACTTGTGCCAGTCAACCCTGAACATTTAATTACACCAGACTGACTCTGCATATATCATTTCACTAGTGTACTTTAATTATCAAACCAGTTTATTCTGTATTGATGGGCCAAACCTGAGCAGAAGTTCTCTGAGAGTTTGTTGTAGGGGGGGGGTGCACTTTTTTTTTTTCTTTTTTACAAGGTCATGATCGATGCCTCCACCCTGTCGGGATGGATTTCCTGACTGGATGCGTCGCCACAATCAGCGCTGAAAGGGGATTTCTCTTTTCCACACCGGACTTACTGGGACGGAAAGCAGATCTCATTAAGTAGCGGCGAAACGACGCTCTTTAACAGGTTTCCCACCGCTAAAAGACGAGCTTAGAAAGCAACCCAGGCAGTCCGTGACAAAATCCTGTTTATTCCTACAAAACCCCACCTTATACGCGCCGTATTCCTTTCCCAGTTTCATCCACTTACCGCGAGCTGCTGCGTGTCCTTGTAGCATGTGCACTTCTGTTCTGAAAGCGTCATGGTCTCTTATAAGGATTTAAAATCACCTCCATGAACTTCACACCTTCCAAAATTGCATCATTTAATAATTATATTGTAATATATTCAGGCGTCTGAAAGGAGCTATCCAAAGTATAATATGTTTATTTCTATGTTTTTGTTTGTTTATTTGTTGTTTTGCTCCACAGGTACAATAGGATAAACTAAAATGAAATTCCCATTTGAATCTAAATGACCTTTTAACAGCGTTTTTACTAATGTTAATGTTTACGTAAACATATAAAAACGAGAGCGCAACTCCAAGCCTTTGTGTTTTCGGTTATTTTCTTTGCTATTTAAATTGCCAGGCGCAATAAACTTTAACAATATAACCCTCCTTCTACTTACAAACGTGTTTTCTTGAAGGATCTTGACATATTTTTGCATTTCACTCAAAATAAATACAGTTTAAAGTCTGTTTAAAATGTGCGGGCCGCAGCCTCCAAATGGATGGATTTTACGATTTAAATGGTTCGCTAATAAGCAACATTTTAAATTAGAAAATGACACTTCATTATGTAGAGTTTATATTTTCCTTTAAAGCCAAAACTAAAGTTTAAAGCAAGTCGAAAACGCGCATAATGTGAGCTGCCACGCGAGTTGCAGGAGGCTCTCATTGAGAGGCCACGTGTGCGCCTCCAAAAAGCCTCTCCAACTTCAACCAGCTCCATTGTGCGTCCAACCCACACGGACAGCGTCCCTCCACATAAAGGGATTTGCAATTTCAAGATATTCCAGCTTAAATGTTTTTGACAGTTCCCTCGCTTTTGCCTCGGCCTGCTTATTTTAACTGTGCCAAATGGGTCACCTTGGGTAGCTGCTCCGCGCGTAAAGGGGCCTTTTTGCGCGCATTCAGCCTGAATTATTTTTTTTCTTTCTCCCCCAACTTACTTTCCTTGACGGGGAAACCAGCTGCTGGTCGTGAAAAGACGGCTTATTAATTGTCCTTTGTCATGCAGAATTGCTTGATTTCTAAAGAAACGTACAAAGGCTCCTTTTTTCCAGGATTCAAGTATTTTGTTTCGTGCGCCATTTTCAAAACCCCATCGCATCAGCTGCACCGTCTACCAGACTCAGGTACTGACGGGCCCTGCCTCTTTTCTTTTCTTTCCTTTTAATGCTCTTGTAAATCGGGCAGACTGATTTGTTACAAGCTGCTCTTTTAAATCCGATAGATAAGAGACGAGTCTTAGAAAAGCCGTAAATGAAAAATTTAGTTGGAAAGAAAAGGCGAGGACCGAGTCTGCTAGATGGGAGCCCTGTTGACTCGAGGGTCACGTCAACAATTCGCCTTTCTTCTCTTAGAAACTACACTGTAGCCTACGTCTTTTGCCTTCAATGAATTGATCGGGCCAAAATTAAGAATAAATAAATTGAGCATTTGAGCAGCAGGCTTATATTAAGCTTCCCCCGCTCCCTCCCTCCTTTGGCAGGGCGCATAGCCGGGGGCTGTTGAACGGGATAAAAGGACGCATGGAGCAAAACGGGACTCTATAGTGCAATTAACAAAATGGCCTGATCCCATATCTTAACAAATGCAAATATTGGAGTTTAGTTAAAATGTTTAAGTGAAGAATTAAAGGAGAGTTTACAAGGAGCGACCCCCGCATGCCCAAAGGCACAATAACTGGAATAATTTAGCACCTAAACGTTCTCACTGGGCTCATTGTTGTCACCAAGGGCTGATGATAAATTGCCAGAGGAGTAAATACCGTTTAAATCCCATTTCAATAAATTAAATAAAGTTTTAATGTTATATAATAACGTGACATCGCTGCAACCAACAACGCAGCGCAATTCAGTAACCAGCCTGTGGACAGCCTCAGCTTCCAAGAGCGTACAACATTAAAAACAAATAAAAATGCTTTCACTAAATTAATATCTACGTAATGAGGACATATTATTGTATATGGGGACTAGTTTTGGTTTGGGTTTATTTGCCTGTATGTGAGTTTTCCACAAAAATAACCACATATGCTTTGGATGCAACCTGGAGCGATATTTGGCTTAAACATTTATATGCGTAGTGAAGTGAATTTGCTTACATTTTGATCACGTTGTTGTTTAATCCATGAGGTGAGGCTTACATTACAGTGTCATGTACTTATTTTTTATAGTAAAACGCAGAGTGAATGTTTCATAAAGAAAAGCGTAAAACCAACCGTGCGCTCCGATCCTTTTAAATAAATTTAAATATCTGCATCGAATAATCTGTGGCACTGAGTCGTATATTTTATTCATTTGCGTATTATGATCATCCCCATGCATTAATAAAGTCCAGCAGTGTGGTTGTATGGGGTGGGATTATCCTGCGTCCCTGGGGGAAATAAACCCACCGAGGATGAAAAAGCCTGCTGAATATCCACTTCTGCTGCGGACTGCTGGACACTGATTGTTATCTGTGCTTGTTGTGCAGGAGACAGAGAGTAGATAGAGATGCTTTAAGACTCTTAATGCATCTAAAGATGCTTAACACTCACACGATCTCCATCCTTTTCAGTGCAAACACTTGACTCTGATAGATTGTGTCTGAACTACTTGGAGCGCAGTCTCATCCGCCCAATGTTTCTCCGTTCGAGTGCACAGCAGATGTATTTTGCCAGTGGTGTGTGGAAAAGTGTAGTATTAAAACTGTGTGTTGTGAGTGCAAAAGCCGTGCATTTATGCGGTTGCATCAAAATAGTCAGTAGTCTACTAAATCTTCCACTATATTTCTGTGCTTAAAATAAAATTGCCGTAACAGCTTCTTTAACTCTTTTTCCTTGACAGGTTATTTAGAGAAGTAAACGGTTTTTGACCCAATTTAACAGCATGATTCTTAATACATTTACTGGCTGGAGATGCTTCTTGGAAAGTGTGCATGTCCTATGTCTCCACTGCGCAAAGCCACATGCGCTCCCTGCTCTCTAAAGACTTGTAAATATGTTTTAAAAGCAGGTCGCTCGCGCTCAGCACGCGCGTCAGTGCAGCTCATTGAGCACCAAAGATCTGAGCAGTCCAAGGTTTTTTGGTTACAATTGTGCACGACATATGTAGATTTTACACATAGTCCTTATTAACCGTCAGTAGTGTTAATTTAGTTCAGGGATTCTGCTGCGTAAACCGGTACTTTTTCGTAAAGAATCCATATATTATAGATCTGTCTCTGCGCGTAAAGGCAGAGAAAACAGAGCCTGCATATACTTAGAGGAGCCGAAATGTTGTGTGAGGATTATCCTCACGGTGGGTTGGTCTTTTGGTTTGTACAGAAATAATGACCATCTCCAAAATGAACCCTCTACCTTTATAATACCCAATTAAACTCCAGTTGAAGGAAATTGTTAAACCGTCTAAATGCTGCGCATCAGTAATCATGGTTTGTAGAGATGGTAAATAGTTAGAGCTGAACAAGTACGCAATATGTAGCCTACTATTGAGGAATTGATGCAAAACAAGTCAAGATCATGATTCCCTTTAAATGGAAAAGGTCAGATAAATGTTTGGGTTTGAACTGGCGCTTCAGGTTCTTCTTGTGAAGGGCAAGAGGACACAGAAGAATGATCTTTCTGTAACACCTGCTGCACGCTCATGAACTTTAGCTTCTCAGTGGCCTGGCTTAATGCCAGATGATGGATATGTATGGAGAGTTGGATGATTGGATGGACCATTGGATGGATGTTTGAATAGAGATTTCAGATGAGCTCTGAATGGATGGACAAATGCATAATATATAGCATGTAACCTGAATATTTCTAAAAAGTGCATTAACTTTACTATATAATCAGGTTACGTGCTATTAAAATGCATTAAGTATCAGTAACCAAATTCTATCAGTAATTAGTTCTCAGCTTATACATTCATTTTTAGATGAAAACTATATATGTAATCTGTAAAGCTTACCTTAAATGTAGGTCATGTAATGGGATTATTCAATTAAACACCACGTGTTTGGTGATGCAACGTCTCTGAAAAATTATTCATAATGTGTATGCATAATTGAAAGTGTTGAGCATTAAAGTGGTTTGAAATTGGTTTAAGAAAAACAATAAAATGGGAAAATATGAGAGCATAAGTTTGATTTATTTTTTCTTTTGAAGTTTGGGTTAGGTGGATATTTGGGATGTTCAGTGTTTCATACATATCCTTCTTAAATACTGTCAGATTTGAATCTACCATAAATTTCCGGAGCTGAACTGATGTGTTCACATTTACTTTATTCACATATCACACAAGTCTGTTCCTGGAATTTGCTACGAAGAATTATCGTATGAATTCAGCTCTTCTTGTTTTGTGATAATTCTACAAATCTAACGAGATGTGTCTTTGATGACTGCAAATTAAAGACGGCGACAAAAAACTTCACTATTTAAGAAATATTTTATTTTTCAGTGATAACATTTTAAATAAATAAATATTCTCAATACACCGAACATAAAATTACAGGTTGTGACAAATGCTGACAAACACGGCTGTTCTCAAGCAGCGCTCCTCATTCACTCAGACTATTAGGTGTACATTTACAAAAAAAATAGAGAGCACAGACTAGATTAATTTGTGTATTGTACAAATATCAAAAAAACCTTTTGGTGATACAGAACAGTTTTAATAAAAAAACTACAATCATACAACAGGTATACATTTATACAGGGAACACAGCGGGACCACACTCGTGCTTCCCAGCTTATTTTATATAAACCTCTTTCTCTCTTATTTACAGGTGACGGTACACACAGGTACAGCCACTGTTCTGACCTTTTGTCAGGCGTGGGAAAATATGATCTTTTGAGGGTGAATGCAGTGTTTTGGCCAGGAATCTGTAAGTAACACTCCTCCAGAAGAGAACACCATAGCTTAACTGGTTAGCCAGCTTTCCTATGTTTTGTACTGTAGCTCAACCACAGCTGAAAAACCCTTTGAGACACTTCCAGAAGTACATGTATGCTTAAAATGTATATTTCAGCACACAGTTGGTCCTAGAGTTTAGCATCTGGAAAATAATTTGCAAACGATTAGCATGATATAGATAGCTAAACTGATTTGGCCAACAAAAGCATACAGTATTTGAGTGTAAACACGCTCCACCATCACCAGGAAGCTCTAAACCTTGAAAATGGTGCTCGGCGGGAAAATTTGCATCAGTGCAACAGGGTTTTGACACTTGATCATGTTTTAAACAACATGTAATAATCAGGTATGCGCTGTTTTTGATCAGCGGCAGTACATTTGAATTCCTCCATAGCTCGACAGGGGAATTTTAACAGATTGAATAGTGGCCACATTTGAGATCTAGACCAAACTTGGTCAAGTAAAGTTTAGCTCCAGCTCTAAACTACATATGCACTCGATTAGGCTAATCCAAGAAACTATGTAGACTTTCAGTGATTTGGACCTGAACTCTGCTGGAGTAGTGCCATTGAGATCCCTCCTTTCTACTAGAGTTCATGGGCTAACAGAGAGATCTGCGTCCTCTTTGCCTGACGATGAAGGCGACATTGGTGCATCATCCTCTTCCTCTGAGCAGCGTGCAGATGAGCACTTGCAGTGCAGCGAGCCCGAGCGGTGTGACCCCCCTTTGCCCTCTTTCTTGTGCTTGACCCGGCGGTTCTGGAACCAGATCTTGACCTGTTTCTCGGACAGGTTCAGGTAGGTGGCGATCTCAATGCGGCGGAGTCTGGACAGGTACATGTTGGTGGTGAACTCGCGCTCCAGCTCCAGCAGCTGCGTGCTGGTGAACGCCGTACGCATGCGCTTGCTGCTCTGGAGTTGGCTGTTGCTGTTTTCTGTGGAAGCAGGTAAAAAGGGAAAACCGGTCAGTAAAGATAGTTTGAAAGTAAAATTATTCTTAGTGATTTATGTAAAGTAATTTCGTTAAAAATTTTAGGACCCACATGGTGACATATGCCCATACATGAATTCACACCTTATATAGTCTACTCCCTATATGATGTCCTGTAGGGCACTGCTTTGGGATTTATTATGGGTTAATTGTGAAACATCAATCATCTAGAACACCCAACCCAGAATGCACCAAAGGTCCCAAAATGTTGTCACTTTCCGTTGGTATTTCCACAATGAACTTTCTCTCCATAAATGACTTCATAATGTGAAAGGGTCTTTGTGATGGGAAGTGGTTTCACTTCACCGTGGCTCCAAAAATGGTTAAATATTGATGCTAAAGAAACCAAAATGGTTCTAATGGTTCTTCAGGTAAACCATTTGCACTTGATGAGGTACAAAATATGAAGGCCAGAAATGTTAAATACATAACGTTTCTGTCGGAGAAAGTTCGTACACTTAAAGCGATATCTATGGAAAAAAGAACTTGAGGAAACTAGGGTTTATAATAAAAACCTTTATCTATTAGTTATTGTAGTAAAAAATATGAATAAAATATTAACCTGCTGCGTGTTCTTAACTAATGACTAGTTAAGACAAACTGTACTATAATTAAACTTTTTACAACACACACACAAGAAACTTTTAGTGTCTTGGCTTTCCAGTTGTTCCCCTAAAACTGCAGGTTCTCATTCACCGTGTATAGTAGAGAATGGGATTTAAACTCACCGATGGAAATGCAGTGGAACTGGCGCGGGTCCGTGACCGGGTACGCGCTCTGATACAGTCCTGCTCCGCTGTTCAGGTGAACGCCGCTGGAGGGCGAGTGTTGCCGCGGGAGTGACGGGCAGCACTGTGAGCCGAAAGCCGGGAACGAAGCCGCGGCAGCCGCCGCTTTGAGCAGCGGGAGCGCCGGAGGCGCCGGGTGGAGTTGTTGGGACGCGGCGGCTGCCATGCAGAGCGGGCAGAAGCACAGAAGGCCAGCTTTGCGCGCATGACAGGACGCGGCGGCGGTCAGCCCGTGGAGCGCGTGCTGTGGGTGCACGGCGTAGGGGAGCAGCGGCGGTGGGTTGTTCTCGCTCCCCTTCTCGTTTGATTCCCGCAAAATCAAGGAGTCCACCAAAAACGAGCGGGGCATCTTGTATGTTTAGGCTGGAAAGCGCTGGAAGTGAAATCTCGCACACAGTGGATGTGCAAAAAGTTTTGCGCTCAGGTTTGCGTGCGTTGGGAGAAAAGCTGAGGCAGAGTGATGCTGCAGACCAACACCGAGGCTCTTAAATAAGTTCGAGACCGTGCATCTCTCTCTCTCTCTCTCTCTCTCTCTCTCTCTCTCTCTCTCTCTCTCTCTCTCTCTCTCTCTCTCAATCAATAGGGTTTTGTGCCTTTTCTCCGAGCATTCACACTGCACGCTTCCCTATTCTTTCACTTGTTAACTAAATGAACTGCATAATGTAGTCTATTCTTGTCAGCCCCACCCACGCTGCAAGACGCGGCTCGGCCCCCTTTTTGTTTTGTTTTTTTTTCTTCTTCACCAGTCCGCCTCTTTTTTATATACTATTACTCTTTAGTGTCGTTTGAAAGTTCATTTTTGTCTCCAGCCATTGATCGCAGAGACACTATTGCCCATTTAATTTGGATTCATTCACCTGGTCATGAGCTTATTTGCGCAAAGCCTCATCCAAAATCTTTGTCACGAGCGCACCTGCATTCTTACCAAGAACTAAATCCAACCCAAGACGCAGCGTGCAAATGAACGCTGTGTGCGGAATATTTTATTACACAAACCTATATGCTGGCTTATCGGATAATTCTAAGCAATACAAGAACAAAACAAAACCTAAAGCCAATGGCTACTGAAACAGGCAGAAAAATGCTTAGTGCTGAATTAGCAATATTAAAATAAACTACATGATTGTCACATTATTAAGTTGATTTTAGTTCAACTAACACCCATTGTGTTGAATTCAGTTTATAATGCTTTTAATCCAGTACTGCCGTTGATCTTAGTACTGAATTAACAAGTAGTTTTGACTTAACACCCTGTTTGTTGCGTTAATGCTTATGATGGTGGGCTTTGTCTTGGAAGGCAGAGTAAACACTCCTGTGATTCACATTTAGCTTTTTTTTCTCTTAATGAATAGAGGCTAACAGAATCTCTGTAGACGACGAACTTAAATATAGCATTACGCCATACAGTTAGACAAAACTTGACATCTTTCACGATGATTCACCAGTGTAATATTTGAACGGACTTGTTAATTATTCATAAGTATTATATACTGTATGGATGTAAGTTGCTCCCTGCAGATCTTTTTATTTAGACAGTCGGCGAAGTGTTTAAACTTTTACATACGACTGCGTGAAACCACTCACCCTATAGGCCTACGCCATGTATGAAGTTGGATTTACTGAACTGTTGCGTTGAACTGCAGTGTTAAACGTGGAATTAATTTAGGGAATAATTAACACCAGCATTGAATGAGCTTAACACCTGTTAAGTTTATACTTGCATGAATGCAAATTGTGTGAAGCAAACACCTAGATATTTGAAAGAAATAGTGCTGAGCTCTTTAAGTGAGCATTCCTATAGGGTTCAATTAACATGTATACACACTGCACATTAGGTACAGCTTGCTAGTTTTTGGTTTGGACTCTGATTTGCCCTCAGAATAGAGTTCGTGGCATAGACTCAACAAGGTCCTGGAAACATTAATCAGAGATTTAGGTCCATATTGACATGATAGCATCAGGCAGTTGCTGCGAACCTCCTGTTTCACCACATCCAAAAGGTGCTCTATTGATTGAGATCTGGTGACTGTGGAGACATTGAGTACAGTGACCTCATTGTCATGTTCAGTGATTTGAACTTTGTGGCGTGGTGCGTAGGACATGGTACGCTGTGCTCATAAGGGGGTGGACATGGTCAGGAACAATACTCAGGTAGACTGTGGTGTTTAAACGATGCTCAGTTGGTATTAAGGGGTCCAAAATGTGACAAGGAAATATCCCCCACTCCATTACACCATCACCAGCCTGAACCGCTGATACAAGGCAGGATAGGTCCATGCTTTCATGTGGTTTATGCCAAATTCTGACCCGACCATGGGAATGGCGCAACAAAAATCAAGACTCAGAGACCAGACACAATTTTTCCAACCTTCTGTTGTCCAGTTTTGTTGAGGCTGTGTTGTGTTTATTGTTCAGAATTGCCCTCACTGGATATTTTTTCTTCATGAGCCCATTCCCTGTAAAACCCAGGGATGTGTGAAAATCCCAGTAGATCAGCAGTTTCTGAAATACTCAGAAACGTTTGTCTAGAACCAACAACAAACTTCTCGTCCTGTGGTGTTAATTCAATGCTGAGAAATGACCCAAATCTGCAAGACTGCAAAACAGTAAAAAAAATAACTCTATAACTATGACAAAGTACTGTAATGTTCAAAATCAGCCCTATATATTGTGTTTATATTTATATTAACATATACTAGATATTATAGAAAGTATTTACTACAAGTTTAGAAGTGCATTGTTAATTGACTGTCAGTTTCTGACTGCCAGGTTATTTCTGCATGCAGCCAGTGTATCATTCGTGCCAGGGGCCAGCGTGGAGCTGCCTGGTTAAACCGCAGTGGTTAATTCGTGCATGCGGGCCCCCGTTGGCCCCAGGAAAGAATATATAAAAATAACCAGGTTTTCACTGCCTCCGGCCCTTATTGAATGTCATTGTAGGGAGTTGTGAATGCCAGAGAATAGAGGCTCGCATTAAAGTGTGTGACAGCACAGGGCGGACACACACAAAGGGGCCGAAATCCCCCATCACACACAGTGACACACACCACCCCAGCCTGGCTCTCTCTGTTTCAATTAAGTAATTGAAAAACATTTTCTTTTAGTTTAGCAGCACCAAACAAGACCTTTAAATGAAAGAGAGTGGAAAGGAAAAAATACTGTTAAAGTGTGAATGAGATGGATGGCTTTTCAAACTTTTAGATATCTGGTGCTCTTTATGTGGGGGAAAAAAGTTCTTAAAGTTCATGATAAACTCTTAACAGGCTAAAAGCACAATGCATTTCAGTATAAACCTGATTTTCTTGTAAATTGCTTTTCATGGTTTCAGAAGTTGACTGAGCTGGGTATCAAAGTTTTTAACATTTTAATGGTCAGTAGACTTGATCATCATGAAAAGCCATCATGGTGTAAATCAGACACAATCAGATCATTTATTTAAGACAGGTTTGAAAAATGAAATAACATACACAGTCCTTTGCAACAGTTTGAGGATCTTTTGTTGATGAAAAGTCTACAATCTCTGCAGTGAAGAACCTTAATTATAGCATTTCTTTCTGCCACTTTTAATGCACTATTAACAATGTAAGTAAATTCTAAGTCCTTATAAAACACGAATAAATCATCTCTAATGGTGGCTTTGTCTTTATCTATATGTAGCTGCTGGACTTTTTTGTAACAGTGATTAAGGTACCTCGACTATTGACCAGAAGATCTAAGGTTCAAATCCCAGCACTGCCAGGCTGCCACTGCTTGAGCAGGTCCCTCAACTCCCAGTGACTTGGTTTGTACCTTGAAAGTTTCTATCAGTTGTAAATCAGTCCAGATTAGTGGATCTGCAAAACGACTAAATGTAAATCTAAGTGTAAAAATGGATGTGAGTGAGGCTGGAATCATTTATAAAGACAGCTCTGTGTTGTAAGTGTTAGAAAAATAATGTTGTGGTTAATTAATAAGAAATAAAACTTTTTATTGGAGTGAATTTACAGGAATGTGAGACACTACTCAATTCACATTCTCCAGCTTCCTAAGTGCTCTCTTGTTGAATCTGCTCTTAAACTCATCCCACACCTTTCCAGTGGTTTAGGACTGGGTTTCTTCACTTTGATGACTGTTATAAAAGTTTGATTCTGTGCAAATGTAACCATTTATTTGTGAATTTGGATCTGTGTTTAGAATTTTCATCCTGTTTCAAGATCCAAACATGAGTCAGTTATATCAACTTGGCAGAACAACCTGATTTTAATTTCTAATATCCTGGTACTTCATAGATTTTCAAGGCCTTTGGAGGGAAAACTGCTACAACATCCCTGATCCCTTACAATACTTAACAGTGGAGATTATTTCCAGCATAACCATCCTTCATTTGTAAACTCAACTTAAGCATTTGTTCCTAAAAATGCTCTTTTTGTGTCACTTTGTTGTGAATTCAGATGCATTCAAAGAACCAGTAGCATTTGGTGAACTCCAGGTGCTCGTGGCTAGATGAATGCAGCGGCTTGCTTTTGGCACACCGTCCAAATAGTTTGTTGGCACAGAACTGGCATCTCATTGTGGACTTTGTCACTTGGTGATCCCCAAATGCTCAGTCTTCTGCAGATCTAGCAATGATGATCCTTGGAGAAGGTTTACTTCTCTATCCTTCAGCCTCACTATGTGCACAGGGGCACTTCCGCCCTCTGCCATATGGGCGTATGTCCCAAACACATTGTGTGACCTCCACAGTGTAGTTTTAAGGGTTTTGACGTCCTCTAAAAGCTGACATATCTTATGAGCTGATTTGAATGGATTTGACAAATATTTATAACTGTAAATATGTTGATTACTACATATAAATTATTTATTATATTCATCAAATTAATCCGTGCTTTCTAATAAGACAGATGGGTTGAAATGGATCAGAACATCGGATTGATCTGAAATAGATTAATTCGTTGAGTCTCACTTAATACCCTGCACATTTTATTCTTATAATGGTTGTGTTAATGAGCAGATTAGCCAAACCAGAGCGGAAATGACACTAAATTGTGCTGCACAGGCTAAAAAGCAGGAGGTTTGGGAAACTGTTGCCTGTGAACACATGCACTAAGACCCGTGTTTATCTGAGAACCATTATAATTAGGGCTGGACATGCTACTCGTTTTCACACAGCGCCTTTTCAGCGTAGAACCGAGTCGTCATACGCTAATGGCTCATCCAGTCAGAACCGAGCCTCGAGCAGGTAATGGACTGTGATATACGCCTCAGCCATTTGGTTTATTCACTCGAAATGACCAGAGAACCCCTCTATATCCAACCATCCATCCATCCGTCCATCCATCTATGCATGCTTCCATTCATTCCTCCATCAGTGCACGAGGAATCACCACTCGACTCGAATAAAAGGGTGTAATTTGGTCGCAACTTTGCTGCGTCATGTAATAGCAGGCCTTTAGTGGAGAAATTAGGAGCAATTAAACCCTTAAACACACCAGCAGGTACACAACAGGTCATACTAGCAGGAACAGAAAGAGGACTAAAGAGAGAGGAAAGAGAGAGAGAGAGGGAGGGGGGGAGGAAGATTAGGAAAATGAAAAGTAGAGAGAAGGTAGTCGAAGCAGAGTTAGAACTTAAAGGAGAGAATTCAAGTGGATAAGAAGTCTTGTCTACCAGAGAGAGACAAACTGAAGGAGACAAAATGTGCTATCCATTCTAATTTAAATACAAAATTAAAAGCAACGATATTTGTCTTTAAAACCAGAGAACAATGTGGTCAATAGATAACACGCAACCGTGTTCTGAAGCACTTTCTCCCTCGCTCACTTTCCACAGCCACTTAATCTAATTCAGGGTCACGTAATGCAGGGGCCTAACCGGCAGCACAAGGTGCAAGTGGGAACCAGTTCATCACAGGGCACATGAACACACTCACTCACTGGGACACTTTAGAGATGCCAGGTGACCTAACGGGTCTTTGGAAAGTGGAAGAAAATTGGAGTACATGGAGGAAGCCCACACAAACTCAGAGAACATGCAAACTCCACAAAAGCCTGGAGCTGTGAGGCATCAGCACTAACCACTGCATCATCCTGCCACCCCATAACTGTGTAACTGGGGGAATTAAACAGGTCTCTTATATATACTGCCTACTGGATTTATTACCATGAGAGCCTGAGTTGGATTAAGTGGTTATGAAAATGAATGAATTTATCACTAAATTATTTTGTATGAGAACTAATGAGGCATTGAAGCCATTTAAAGACCCATTATAGTATATCTAATATACTTTTGGTTTAAGGTGGTTTAAAAATCCGTTGTGGTTAATTAGTGCAATCGCAGAAAAAAACGTGAGAAATATAGTCTGCATTTGAAGCTTGCTTCAAGAGAAAAACTTGAGTTGTGTCAAAAACATCGATACACAAAACATAATTGAAGCATAATCTCATTTATACTCTACATTTTAAAGTGTTTTAAGTGTTTCACTTTGTGTTCGTCTTAATCAGTCATCCATGACCTTTTTCCCAGTAAAAATATATGAAGACACCAATTTCCATTATTCATCACAGTCGGGAAGAATGAAGAATACACAAATAAAATAACACAGAAACCTGGCAGTGTCCATTGTCAGGCCCTTAGGTACTTAAGAAGAGAACAAGATGTATTTTCCCTGTGCCACCAATTTGGCTACGTTAAGGTATCCGTCATCAAATAACTACCTACTGTTTATGCAGTGAGTTGCTGTATGTAAAGTTGTGAAAACCATGTAAATCATCCTGTGCCCTACTCTGGACAGACGTCTTCTTGTCTGTGAGCTATTTAAAATAAACAAATGCAAACCTGAACCTTACAGGAAAAGAGTGGAGGAGGAAGGGAGGACAGAGAGTTAAAGTAAGACAGTGAATGCCCTGTATTGTATTGGAACACTTTTGTATAAGAGTGTAGTCTTGTGTAAAAGTCAATGATCAAATGGCATTTTGTTCAGAAAGTTTCTTTTCTTTGCAAATCAATTCATACATTTTATAATATATTGGAAAAAATGAAAGTTTGGTCACCTTTCCAGACAACATGTGTTTTTTGTGAGTAACTTAAATAACTTGTTAATGGTTTGGAATTTGTATACGTGTCATGTTTAGGCTTGTTCCCTGCAGTGGTTGTGTATACAGCTTGAGTAATTTGACCGGGGCTCAACAACTTTTGCATAAGACTGGAACCGTGAAAGTGAGAAATGGGAGAAATACGGGAACAGAAGGGGCTAGGAGGAGAGAACTCGAGAACTGCAGGAAGCTCATCCTCATTTGTTCTCCCACCTGGTGGCCGACAAATAACTTTGACCCCCGTGCAGGCAATGAACTCTCTGCCCTCTAGAGGCGTAACGGAGAAAAACAGCCACATTTCTTGTCTGCTACGTGTGTTCATGTTTCCAAAGTAAACATACATTTGGTCTTAGGGAAAATAGAAGAATACCAAATGAAAAATAGTTAGAGCACTGTAGAATGCGATAAATGAAGAGACCAGTTTTTCATCCTAACCTCTAACCATGTAACACCGATATCATGGGAGCTATTTCATGATCTACATCTGAGGTAACACCGACATTGTCAGTGATGTCTTAATTAGGAGCCACATTTTGTAAAATCTGTTTAAATTTGTGGTATTAACCAGACACCCCAAAGGTGTTTGGAATAAACCAAAACATCCATTTATCCATTTGGGCTGTGTCGCAAGTTGCAATCTAAATTCTAACCACTTTGCCTGGAGCATTTTTGTAAAAAAGGTTTTGATACAAATTTTTAGAATATTAGTAAATGAATCTCAACGTAGTTATATAATTTTCAGACATTTTTCATTGGAAAGTGTTGGAACTGACATTGCACTACCAGCATACTTGTTTCAGTCTAATTGTTTTGCGCCAATATTTGGGAGAACTACATAAGAACTTTGGTAAAATGTTTCCTCTCATTTGTGGCACTCTAAAAGCTTTACTATCAAAGTGGAACCCAGTTTTCAAATCATGTTGAACAGTCATGTATTAAACAAGTGCTCATAGATATCCATTAAATGTAAATCAAACATAGATGCATTTATCAATCAGGATCAATGGATTTGTTGTCCAATTTCCAACACCACTTTTCTGTTGAAGAGAAGAGTTTTAGAGAGGTTTGCTTTGTTAAGTTATTATAAGCCTGATGTATTTCATCCTTATTTCAGTCGGGATTTAACACCACGGACCATGAAGTCTAATTGCGTGGGGTGAAATATGATATAGTTTTTACAGGTCTTGCCTGGTTTGGAAACACTTTGCCAGAATGTTACCATTGTAATTGAGGGTAAGGAAGAATCATATAATGTCCCACAAGGTTCTGTGTAGTTCAGCGTTTGGTTGGTGTGGTTACTGGACCCTGCAATGGGCTGGCATCCTATCTGAGTTAGGTTCAGGATCCCTCGCAACCATAACCGGGATAAGCAGGGTCAAAATGGGAACATTCAGTTTATTTCTTGTCTTCACAGTGTCGCCCTTATAAACATGTATAAATAAGTATAAATATAAATCATTAACTTTTGCTCTAATTATCTTCTGCTCTCATAGGTAAATATGTAAATAAAATAACCTCTGTGTTGCTGCTGAGGGAGTCACACTACATTTCGTTGTATGCAACTATGATCAGACTAAATATATCTTATGATAACACATCTTTCACCTTGAGTATTTTATGTTGCGATGTTATTTAAGTGAAATTTCTATTTGTGAAGCACTTTTTATTGGTTATTTCCACTTGTATTTTTTGTTGGTATTGTCAGGTATGTGAAAGAAGTAATTTGTTGCCTCTAAGAGCCTAAGAATCTCTGCTGGCTGCAAATTGGAGCATCCAAAGAACAAATGCAAAAGCAAATGTAAATTTACACACTTTACATTCAATTTACATTCTATTAGTAAGCAGGATGTAAATTCCAGATGTAAAAACAAATAGTCTAAAGAGGCTGATGTAAGGGAAAGTTCAAGCAACAAGCCAGACTTTAAAATGTCATGTAGCACATATTTGGCTCACTCAGTATACACTTATTAGAGGATTAGGTGTGATTCTTTATCTGATATCCTAATCTAATAACTGGATATGGGGTTGTAGTTGTAGACATTACTGGTTCTACTGTATATCCATATATTTATTTATTCATTACATGAATAAATAATAATAATATAGTATTTTTGGGAGGAGGGTAATGCTGATGTCTCTTTCAAACAGCAGTAAAAGGTCTTTACAGGTCTGTTCATTTGTCCTTTTTGGAAAAGCCTGTCCCTGATTTTGCTTAGCACTCCATGATCAAATGGTGACTAAATTATTATTTTAATATCAGTACATGCTTTGTTCATCATGTCAGTGTTTACAATAATATGACAATTCTTAACCAAACTGGCCTCATGACTCAGGTGTGACATTTTTATTTATTGCTTTTTTAAGTAATGGAGATTTTATTTCTAATTTGTTTAGTGATGGAGCCTTTATTTTTCATGTAAATGACTTTTTTCAGAAAAAGTAATAGTCTCAAAAAAGTTGTAATGTTTAAATTGTTCATTGGTTTATTTTGTACCACTATTACGCCCCGTATGTTTATAAGATGTAGGTTTAGCAGTCTTTACTCTTGTTTGAAGGTTTGTTCAAGCTTTAATGCTCCTCAGACAGTTTCATTAGAGCTTTAATACTGAATATACATTTGTATTAGACCTCAAATACTATTCATAATCTTATATTACACCTTTAATACTGTCTGGGTTGTTAGACCTTTAATTTTGTACATATATTAAAATTACACTTGTTATACAATTCATAGATTTGTATTAAACCTCTTCTACTGTTCATATTGTTCTATTAGACTACAAATACTATTCTATGGCTTAATATAATATATACTGCCCATACATTTAGGTTAGGCCTTTAAAACTGTTAATATGTTTGTAATAGACACTGAGTATAATTCATAGGTTTATATTAGAATTAAATATTATTCATTGGTTTGTATTAGGCCTCTTGTAGTTTCTTGGTTTACATAACTCCAGTAATATTGCCTACAGGTTGCTGTTAGACCTTTAATACTATACAGGTGTTTATAATAGACATCTAATAGTTCATAGCATTAAAATAAACGAATGTGATATGTTGGACTATAGGTCTAATTTAATATAATACCATAGATGCTGTTTATATTAACAGCAGTAACACTGTTTATTAGATACTATTTAAGGTATACTATATACAGTGGTGCTTGAAAGTTTGTGAACCCTTTAGAATTTTCTATCTTTCTATATAAATATGACCTAAAACATCATCCATCAGATTTTCACACAAGTCCTAAAATTTAATAAAGAGAACCCGGTTAAACAAATGAGACAAAAATCTTATACTTCATCATTTATTTATTGAGGAAAATGATCCAATATTACATATTAGTGAGTGGCAAAAGTAAGTGAACCTCTAGGATTAGCAGATAATTTGAAGGTGAAATTAGAATCAGGTGTTTCAATCAATGGGATGACAATCAGGTGTGAGTGGGCCCCTGTTTTATTTAAAGAACAGGGATCTATCAAAGTCTGCTCTTCACAACACATGTTTGTGGAAGTGTATCATGACACGAACAAAGGAGATTTCTGAGGACCTCAGAAAAAGAGTTCTTGATGCTCATCAGGCTGGAAAAAGGTTACAAAACCATCTCTAAAGAGTTTGGACTCCACCAATCCACAGTCAGACAGATTGTGTACAAATGGAGGAAATTCAAGACCATTGTTACCCTCCCCAGGAGTGGTCTACCAACAAAGATCACTCCAAGAGCGTGTAATAGTTGGTGAGGTCACAAAGGGACCCCAGCGTAACTTCTAAGCAACTGAAGGCCTCTCTCACATTGGCTAATATTAATGTTCATGAGTCCACCATCAGACGAACACTGAACAACAATGGTGTGTATAGCAGGGTTACAAGGAGAAAGCCACTGTTCTCCAAAAAGAACATTGCTGCTCGTCTGCAGTTTGCTAAAGATCACATGGACGAGCCAGAAGGTTATTGGAAGAATGTTTTGTGGACGGATGAGTCCAAAAAAGAACTTTTTGGTTTAAAAGAAAAGCGTTTATGGTTTGGAGAAAGGAAAACACTGCATCCAGCATAAGAACCTTATCCCATCTGTGAAACATCGTGGTGGTAGTATCATGGTTTGCGCCTGTTTTCCTGCATCTTGGCAGGACAGCTTGCCATCATTGATGGAACAATGAATTCTGAATTATATCAGAGAATTCTAAAGAAAAATGTCAGGACATCTGTCCAAGAACTGAATCTCAAGAGAAGGTGGGTCATGCAGCAAGACAACGGCCCTAAGCACACAAGTCGTTCTACAAAAGAATGGTTAAAGAAGAATAAAGTTCATGTTTTGGAATGGCCAAGTCAAAGTCCTGACCTTAATCCAATCAAAATGTTGTGGATGGACCTGGAGTGAGCAGCTAATGTGAGGAAACCCACCAACATCCCAGAGCTGAAGCTGTTCTGTACGGAGGAATGGGCTAAAATTCCTCCAAGCCGGTGTGCAGGACTGATCACATTTAGCTGCAGTTATTGCTGCACAGGGGGGTCACATAGGGGGGTCATACTGAAACCAAAGGCTCACATACTTTTGCCACTCACTAATATGTAATATTGGATCATTTTCCTCAATAAATAAATGACCAAGTATAATATTTTTGTCTTATTTGTCTAACTGGGTTCTCTTTATCTACTTTTAGGACTTGTGTGAAAATCTGATGATGTTTTAGGTCATATTTATGCAGAAATATAGAAAACTCTAAAGGGTTCACAAACGTTCTAGCACCACTGTATATATAATATATAGTATATATACTGTACAGTACTGTAGCTGCTCCTGGTGTAAGAGCCAGCTGCTGGAAAGAGCAGTTCTTGAGGTCTTGTGTTCAAACCCCAGTCTGGGCTTGAAATGTGAGGTTGGGATAATGTTCATAGCTTTATATGCTATTGCTCTCCACAACTATACTGTTCATAAATTTATACTGGACTAAGTTCAAAACAATCTAAAATTCTTCATAATTAATAGTGTATAGTTTGATATTAGACCTACAGTACTGTGGAAAAGTCTTAGGCTACCATTAGATTTGTTGTTTTAGCAATGGTATAATGACCACATGTAGCATATTGTCGACAGTTGGACCCAATCTCGAATTTGTCACTTCATAATGCTGTTCTCCACTGATCTTAATTCCAGACTTTTTGAACTTTAGCATATCTTAACCTCTTCACTTCATTTCTTGTGATCCTTGGCTGCTACCCTTAAAAAACAAAAACAAAAAAAACCATTCCTGATTTTCGGACTGTAGAAGGGTCATCTTGGCATTGCGATGAAGTGTAAGGGGAGGTCACACTAAATACCTTGCCTCTGTAGTCTGTAGATTTGCCTGCCAGCTGCATCCTTGAGCAAAGCTCTTAACCCTCAATAAAACCCTCATAGGTTAGTATAGGAACCCTAATACTATTTATATATTTATCTTGGACCATCCATGTAGTTTTAAATATCGAGTTCATAGACTAAATTTACAATCCTTAAATCAGAAAAAGTTGGGATGGTATGGAAAATACTTTTGGATTTTATTTCATTGCAGACAGTATGAACCCGAGATATTTCATGTTACTTCTGGTCAACTTAATTTCATTTGTTAATAAACATCCGTTATTGAATATCAGGCCTACAACACATTCCAAAAAAAGATGGAGGCAGTGTAGGGCTAGTAATGAGGTAGTAACACTAAATGATGTTGTGATTTCATACAGGTGATGTCACCGTGTGATTGTCGCCATGATCTGGTACAGAAACAGTATTCGAGGAGCAAAGATGTGCAGAGGATCTCCAGTTTGTCAACAAATGCATGAGAAAGTTATTGAAATGTTTAAAAACAATGTTTCTCAAAGAACGATCAGAACGGATTTGCATATTTCAGTCTGAACTTTTTCTGATTGAACTTGTTTTGCATTGTCTTGTTGAAAATGCATGGTTCCTGTAAAAGACCAGAAAAAACATCTTGGGTTCATTCTGTCTGCAATGAAAAAAAGTAAAAGTGAATGTAAGGAACACTGTGGGGTTTCTTAATTTGCTTATTTGTTTATGTTAGTCCTCAACTCTTCACAGCTTTATTTTAGTTGTGTAATATATAGTATATGACATGTATTAATCATATTTTAAACTTATATAGCATTAATTATACTTCTAAATTGTCTGATATGGAGAGAGAGAGAGAGAGAGAGAGAGAGAGAGAGAGAAGTAAAAGCAGAGATAATGAATAATAATTCCACTCAGACTTGGCTCATAGGTGGCCTTTTTTTCCTCCTCTGTCTATCTCCTTTTATACTGTTAACCGGTTGCAGCTGCAGCTTCTGTGTTGCTCTCTTTTCCCCACCATGTGTTTTCCTCCTCTCATACACGGTTAATAAAACTGAATTAAGTGAGCGCTGTGTTCATGGGTTTGGGAGTCAATGGCTTGCGTATGGTGTAAATTATTCATGGCTTCAGGACTCTATGGCAAGGCGACAGGTTGAAGTGCACGCTGTATGGAGAGCTCTGTCGTGTAACGGGATTTAAGGTCCCACTGGGGCCAGACACGCCGGGTTTGACCGGGCCTCTACAGGTTCCCCCTCCTAATCCTACCCCGGGGGCAATGGCGCAGATTGCAGGTTCCTTCTCTTTTTAGGAGAGTAAGCGTTGAATAGTGCTGATTATCTTTCATACGCTGAGCAGCCACCAGGCTCGGCAGATGACACTGTTAGAGCCATCATGAGCTCACGGACTGGTGATGTATTAACCGTTAAGAGTGTGTGTGTGTGTGTGTGTGTTTTGGGGGGAGGGTTATAAGGGTTTAAGTGCTTTAAAGATTGGATTATAGTTAAAAAAGTGGGTAGTCAAAGCTCTGAAATATGCTTTTCAGTTCACGTTAATCATTATAGGCTTTATATTTTCAGTTTGACCGTACAAGGACTGCTACACCCAATCCACCCCCCCAATCCGACCAGTGATTCATTTTAAATCTAGCAATGCAAATGGCTTATTTACAAGAGAAATAAACTCAAGGTCCTGCACAAGGCTAATTGTAAATAAATATTTGTATACATACATATGCATACTTATGTAAACGTTCTGGCATCCTGATCCAATTGCATCCATGTTAGTCTTTCAAATGACAGAAAATGAGCACAACCTCTGCTAGAACAAACTTGACCATGACATATTTCATATTCCAATTTGTAATGTACCGTTAACAAGTCAGTTTTACAAGACCTTACAAGACACCTTACAAGAACACTACTGATCATCCAGAAAGAGGCTGAAATCTAACTCTGTTTCACTATTGCAATTTTTAACACTTTGCATTCATAGCATGCAGAACAGCTGAGGCTCGAATTCCCATCAGTAGCAGCTGCCAGGGATGAGTCTTGAACTCAGAACTTTCTGATTAATAGTCCATAGCCTTAAACACTGATTCACCCTAATTTTTATGAAAAAAGTATTTAGTCAGCCACTGATTGTGCAAGTTCTCCGAATTAGAAAGATGAGAGAGGTCTGTAATTTTCATCATAGGTACACTTCAACTATGAGAAAAACAAATCCAGGAAATCACATTGTAGGATTTTTAAAGAATTTAATTATAAATTATGGTGGAAAATAAGTATTTGGTCAATAAATTTGGTTCAACTCAATACTTTGTAACATAACCTTTGTTGGCAATGAGAGGGGTCAAATGTTTCCTGTAAGTCTTCACCAGGTTGGCACACACAGTAGCTGGTATTTTGGCCCATTCCTCCATGCAGATCTCCTCTAGAGCAGTGATGTTTTGGTGCAACACGGACTTTCAACTCCCTCCACAAATTTTCTATGCGGATGAGGTCTGGAGACTGGCTAGGCCACTCCAGGACCTTGAAATGCTTTTTATGGAGCCACTTCTTCGTTGTCCGAACAGTCATTGTCATGCTGGAAGACCCAGCCACGTTCCGTTTTTGACGCTCTCACTGATGGAAGGAGGTTTTGGCGTAAACTCACGATACATGGCCCCGTTCATTCTTCCCTTAACATGGATCAGTCGTCCTGTCTCCTTTGCAGAAAAACAGCCCCAAAGCATGATGTTTCCACTGCTTTACAGTAGACATGGTGCAACTCAGAGTTCTTCTTCCTCCAAACACGACGAGTTGAGTTTTTACCAAAAAGTTCTATTTTAGTTTCATCTGACCACATGATATTCTCCCAATCCTCTTCTGGATCATCCATATGCTCTCTGACAAACTTCAGATGGGCCTGGACATGTACTGGCTTAAGCAGGGGGACACGCCTGGCACTGCAGGATCTAAGTCCCTCTCGGCATCGTGTGTTACTGATGGTAGCCTTGTTACTTTGGTCCCAGCTCTCAGCAGGTCATTCATCAGGTCCCTCCGTGTAGTTCTGGGATTTTTGCTCACTGTTCTCATGATCATTTTGACCCCACGGGATGAGATCTTGCATGGGGCCCCAGATCGAGGGAGATTATCAATGGTCTTGTATGTCCTACAATTGCTCCCACAGTTGATTTATTCACACCAACCTGCTTGCCTATTGTAGATTCACTCTTCCCAGCCTGGTGCAGGTCTACAATTTTCTTCCTGGTGTCCTTTGACAGCTCTTTGGTCTTGGCCATGGTTGAGTTTGGAGTCTGACTGTTTGAGGCTGTGGACAGGTTTCTATTATAAAGGTAACGAGGTAAAACAAGTGCCATTAATACAGGTAACAGGCGGAGGACAGAACAGCTTCTTACAGAAGAAGTTACAGGTCTGTGAGAGCCAGAAATCTTGCTTGTTTGTGGGTGACCAAATACTTATTTTCCACCATGATTTACAATTAAATTCTTTAAAAATCCTTCAATGTGATTTCCTGGATTTTTTTCCCCTCATTTTGTCTCTCATAGTTGAAGTGTAGCTATGATGAAAATGCACAATCAGTGACTGACTAAATACTTTTTTGCCCCACAGTATATAACAGATGGTCAAATATGGGATCCAAAACTTTTAAACTTGGATTTGCCACTCCATAATCCTCTTTTCCACTCTTTCCAATCTTTGTGAGCTTTAGCACATCTTAGCCTTTTCACCCTGTTCCCTTCCAAAAAATGGTTTCTTGGCTGCTACACTTCCAAACAGACCATTCCTGATCAATCTTCTTCGAGCAACCTGGCATCCCAATGAAGCTTCCAGAAGCTGCTATTGCTCAAGTGTAAGGGGAGGTGACACTACAGTGGTTCTTGAAAGTTTGTGAACCCTTTAGAATTTTCTATATTTCTGCATAAATATGACCTAAAACATCAGATTTTCACACAAGTCCTAAACATAGATAAAGAGAACCCAGTTAAACAAATGAGACAAAAATATTATACTTGGTCATTTATTTATTGACAAAAATGATCCAATATTACATATTAGTGAGTGGCAAAAGTATGTGAACCTCTAGGATTAGTAGTTAAGTTGAAAGTGAAATTAGAGTCAGGTGTTTTCAATCAATGTGATGACAGTCAGGTGTGAGTGGGCACCCTGTTTTATTTAAAGAACAGGGATCTATCAAAGTCTGCTCTTCACAACACGTTTGTGGAAAAAGAGTTGTTGATGCTCATCAGGCTGGAAAAGGTTACAAAATCATCTCTAAAGAGTTTGGACTCCACCAATCCACAGTCAGACAGATTGTGTACAAATGGAGGAAATTCAAGACCATTGTTACCCTCTCCAGGAGTGGTTGACCAACAAAGATCACTCTAAGAGTAAGGCATGTAATAGTTGGTGAGGTCACAAAGGACCCCAGGGTAACCTCTAAGCAACTGAAGGCCTTTCTCACATTGGCTAATGTTAATGTTCGTGAGTCCACCATCAGAAGAACACTGAACAACAATGGTTTGCATGGCAGGTTTTGCAAGTAGAAAGCCCAATGCTCTCCAAAAAAGAACATTGCTGCTGGTCTACAGTTTGCTAAAGATCACGTGTACAAGCCAGAAGGCTATTGGAAGAATGTTTTGTGGATGGATGAGACCAAAATAGAACTTTTTGGTTTAAAAGGAAAAGCTTTCTGTTTGGGAGAAAGCAAAACACTGCATTCCACCAGCATAAGAACCTTATCCCATCTGTGATACAATGGTGGTGGTAGAATCAGGGTTTGGGCCTGTTTTGCTGCATCTGGGCAGGACGGCTTGCCATCATTGATGGGAACAATGAATTCTGAATTATATCACAGAATTCTAAAGGAAAATATCAGGACATCTGTCCATGAACTGAATCTCAAGAGAAGGTGGGTCATGCAGAAAGACAACGACCCTAAGCACACAAGCCGTTCTACCAAAGAATGGTTACGAGAAGAATAAAGTTCATGTTTTGGAATGGCCAAGTCAAAAGTCCTGACCTTAATCAACTGGAAATGTTGTGAAAGGACCTGAAGTGAGCAGCTTTAATGTGAGGAAAACCCACCAACATCCCAGAGCTGAAGCTGTTCTGTACGGAGGAATGGGCTAAAAAAATCCTCCAAGCCGGTGTGCAGGACTGATCAACAGTACAGGAAACGTTTACCTGCAGTTATTGCTGCACAGGGGGTCACAGCAGATACTGAAAGCAAAGGCACACATACTTTTTGCTCAGTACTCTATATTAGATCCTTTACTGTGTTCATGAAGGTTTGTACAAGACCATTTATACAGACCATAAAATTAATACATCATCAATACTGATTAGAATCGTTTTTGAACATCCAATACTGTTCATGTATTTGGACATATGTACTTCTCCACAGAGGTTTGTAATAGTTCTGTTAGTTTATATGTGTGTATTCTTGTTCAGTTGTGTTTAAGTCACTGTGTTTCCTGCTTTGCCTCCTGTCTGTCATGTTTTCAGGTTATTCATCTTCATGTATTTGAATGTACAATAAATGGACTGTAACGGCTGGTTGCTACACTCGCCATGAATCATTGGTACAAGAGCTGCATGTCTGCCAGCTCCACAATACAAGCAATAAAAAAGACTTTGCAAAATTGTTATTAGAAAGAATCCCGTGCACAGTAATATGAAGAGTTAGCCTGCCCCCACCTGTGGGTGCAATTCCAGGTCATACGTGCAACAGTACACTGAAAGCAATGTTAGAAAGAATTACAGTACTGTGCAAAAGTCTTAGGCCACCATTAGATTAAATATACTATTGTTTTAGCAGTGGTATAATGACCATATAATTACTTCTTAGTCTCTTTCTTTGAATACGACCAAAAATACAGGACATTTGTATGTAGTGTCAGGAGAACAGTTTCTATTGGCTACAGTGGTAAGTATTTAGTGTTACCTCTTACACTTGAGCAGTAGCAGCATCTGGCAGCTTCATCAGGATACCAAGTTGAGCTTTCTCCAGTCCAAAGAAGCTTGAACAGGATTGGTCTTTTTGAAAGGGTAGCAGCCAGAAAATGCTTTTTTTTAAAGGGAACAGGGTGAAAAGCTATGCTAAAGATCACAGAGACTGGAATGAAGGTCGGTGGACAGAAACTTGGAGTAACAAAAAAAGTTTCAAACTTTACATCCAATCATTGACCATATGTTATATATGGTCATTATATCATTGCTAAAACAGCAAATCTAATGCACAATACTGTACATTTTTAAAATTATATTTCCTAATATTCCCCCCTAATATTCCTGGTTGAGGGTCACAGGCGTCTCCTGGAATTAACATGGTGCATGTTACGGGGGTGCGCCATTTAGAAAAATGACGAACCCCAAAAAACCAAATAAGAAGGACGGGACCCAAGTGCAGTTAGCTCCAGATGGTTTTATTGAACTGAAATTAACTTAAACAAATTAAACTAAATAAAGAAACACAATAGGATAAATAACAGAAATAATGAAAGTCTCTGTGTGTGTGTGCAAAAGCAGCGAATATGCGAGCTGCATACACACACACAGAGACGTAACAGCGCCCCTTGAAAGAAGGAGCGGGAACGAAAGAAAAGCGGAGGGGAATCCCTCTCTGCTTGCGTCAGAGCCGCGCGCACAACACGCCACACTCAGGCTGCGCGCACAAAACGCGCACACCCAGGCTGCGTCAGCAGCTCCACACAAGCAGAGCTGGGAGAGGGAAGAGCGGAGCCGCAGTTAGAAGCGAGCAGCGCCGGGAGAGCGGGAAGGGGGGCAGGCAGGCGCAGAGGAGGCTGGTGGAATAAAAGGCAGCGCAAAAAACACTTAATTCTTATCTCTGCCTAAGTCCCTACGATGATTTTACCTCACGTCTCCCGACGACGCTACGAAATCATGTACTCCTTCCACGAGTACAGATCACCACTAAACCCTGAAATAAATAAAAACCGAGAAAAAACAAAAGCAGGAAATAAGGGGAGCAGCGCGGAAGCTCTAAAAAGAGCAAAAAGAGACGTGTGAGGTCTCTGTGAGACGTTGTGAGGTCTCTTTGATCACGCTTTGCCAGCGAGTCCTTTTGGGCAAGGGATCGGGGCTTACGGAGCGTGTCAGGGTCGTATGATCCGCCAGCTACTGCCTGTGGCCAATGCGCTTTTTTAAATAGCCAAAGGCAGCAGCTGAGGATCATTAGGCTGTAATCAGCCACTTTACTGACGAGGAGGCTGATTACAGAAGCTGCCAGGGATGTCACCGGCAAAGGTAGCTCAAAGCTACCCCTAGCGGCCAACGGTGGCACCCCTGACAGTGCAGATAAATGTATACCATGCATGGTCCACCACTAAGGGCTTGGAAGGGGTCACCGTTGTGGCGCTGGTGTACCCTCTTGCATCCGGCTGCCCCTCTGTCAGACGGGGCAATTATGTGCCTGTGTGACACCAACCTGGGGATGCACTGCCGGGACACAAACCTGGGACACCACAGCAATGAGCTTGTGAATCGCTGCCTTACCACCAGAGTGTCTGATTTAATAACTCTGCCAACTTGTTAATCAGAGTGTGAGAGACTGTTATGCTGCGTATCGCTTGCCCAGGAAAATTCAAAACTCAAAATTCAGACTATGGCTTCTGCTGTATGTGTAATTATGCTTATTATTGGATTCCCTTCGTAAAGTCAAAAAAACAGGGAATACCTGTACTCTGGTGCCAGGAACCCACACTTGGACTTTATCCCCCGCCTCTAGCACAGAGAGCTCTGTTGTTATAGAATTATGTTTCAGCACGGTTGAGTCCAGTTTCTTGTTGTTGGCTGTTCAGATCCCTCATGAAGTCCAGGTGTGGGTTCCAGGCACCAGTGTACAAGTCCAGGAGGGTTAATGGCACCTCTGGTTGTGCGCTGTAGCTCTGTAGTCTTGAACCTCGTCATGATTACAAATTAGGAATGTTTCTGTAATATGGTCTCTGTACACGCTAAGCATTCGCTATGTTAAAGTCCCACCAATTGTAACCTCTTGCACTTGAGAGTCCAGGCCAAGGTCACTTTATTTCCAAGTGTGCATCTTAAGGACCACTTTTATAGCCCGCGTAAAGACGCGTTCTATTTTCAGCCTGAGCACCAACTCAAAGGTGTCTCATAACCTCATTAGCCGATCTAAACTGCTGAATATGAGCGGCTGATAGATGAGACTGCGAATGCTTAATATCATATTGTGCATCTTGAATTGGCTTTTGATGTGAATCCATTGGTTATGGTACAGAAACAACTGAGAAGTCGCCCTTTTCTCCCCATTTTCTCGCCATAAAAGCTTTGACGTACGCCTCAAAAGGGGTTTGTCCTTCCTCTATGGAAGTTAGTTTCCAATTCAGTGGACTTTTTGGTCTTTGAAAAATGCAGGGTCAAACTAATGAATTTAATGAACTCCCCGTGACACAAAAGGCTGCGTTTTGGCATTTGAACTTTCTCCCAAAGCAGACGGGCAGGTCAGCAAAGTCTTTCAGCGTGGTTTGTACACAAATGTGACAGAGTGTTTAGAGTGAGGCGCTCTTCAGCGTCACCCTACTGACAAGTTTGTTCAGAGTGTTGCTCCTCGCGGCTATTGTGTCCTCCCATTCCTCTTTCACTGCCCAACACACTCCCTAACAACAAAAGTGGAAGAATACAACCTCGACTTTTCTCACACACACACACACACACACACACACAAAAACAGCCTGCCGAGTGCTCTGTCTTTATCCCCTTCCTCTTTTCCTCCTGTTCTCCCTTTATCTCTCTACTGTCCTACTCCTGTGCTTCTCTCCTCCACTCACTCTGCCCATAGGAAGACACACAGGGGTGGAGAGAGGGATGAAAAGGAGAGAAGCACAGGACAGGAAGAGGGAGGGCAGAGGGACGGAACCTGGCCTGAAGCACCTGCTGTCTGACGTCTTTGCTTAAATGAATCAATTTCACTCTCTGATTCTTAAGGGGGGGTATAAAGTCTGCGAAAATTAGCTCCTCCCAGCACGAGACCTCAAACTGATCCTTCTCTTTTAAATTTAATGAATGCCTGGAGTAGACTTTGTAAATTTGGTTAATAAAAGCAAACAATTCAAAGGTTCATCATGGTTCATCTTCTCTTTTTACATGTTAAAAGAGAGACTCTTTAAATCTTATTATACCGCATTGCTGTTCAGTTCTCAATTCTCATTGGCCAGTAGGTGCTTATTGATTTTCTATAACAACGCAGTTCTGACAGCGCCGTCTGCAAGCTCAATCACAGCTATGAATTCATACGCTTGTTGTATTGCGCTCTAGCTAACAAAACAAAGGCACATTACAGAGTAGAAGCCCGTAAAGCCCTAGAATTCCCACAATGCTACTAGTGCTTTTTGGAATCCCTTCTGTAGTAATCGAGCGAAGAAAATCAAAATAGAGATCTCCTTAATATCTCTGCAGTTTATCCAACTGTGAGATCAAACAGAGAGAAAGATTTTACCAGGTTTTTGTCCCGAGCACAGACTCCGGTAGTCTCACATGTGTCTCCCCTGGTGTTAGCAGTGATCTTAATAAAGTCTCCCACTCTGTTCAGATTGGCTAACATCATGATTCTTATTAGTCACCTCACAGTTCCAGAGATCCCTGGTTCGATTCCTGGTCTGGACTCTGTATGTGTGAAGTTTGCATGTTCTCCTCATGTCTGTTTGGGTTTTTCTGATTTCTTCCCACATTCCAAACATATGTTCTTATCTCAGTCGGTATCTCAAAAGTGTTGCAGTGTGCATGGCCATAATGGGAGAGCTACAGCAGGAAAGGCATCCGGCATAAAACCAGAGCCAAATATGTGAATCAGGCCCACTGTGGTCCAACAGGAGCAATCAAAAGACCTGCTGCTGATGATAAAAAAAACTCTCAAAATGAGCTAAGCATTTCTCATCCATACCAGTAGTTATTTGGTTTAATGTGTACTTTTATAATAACTATAGTTTGTCAGATGGCCATGGTAGAAAATGTATATGGCTTTGCACTCCTGAAACATTTCTTATTTAAATTTAAATAGATGCCCATTACTGTATTTAACTCTATTATCACACTGTAATTATAGAGTTGTAGTTTCTAATACATTTCATTTATCATGAAACTAAGGCAGCTCTTGTGGCTAGTTGCTGGAAACAACAGTTCCTGAGGTCCTGGATTTGAACTCTGGGCTGAACTTGCAACCAATCAATATTCCAAGATAAACACTTCTGCTGGCTCCTATAATTACAAACATATTTATGTCTCCTGTTTGTCTTTAGGAGAATTTTGTCATTTTAGGAGAAATGTCTGTGACACAGCTCTCATTATACATTTATAATTCCCACTAATGGGCGTCTCAGGATGAGAACTCTTATTGTGGCTCTCAGATCCTCCCTGTACTTTCTGAATTTCTCTATAATATATTGAGTATTATACTAGGTCAGGGCTCCAGAATTTCCTATGTAGTTATAGATCTTTTAAGAATTTCTGCTCTAAAACCCTGTCACTAGACGTTTCACTGGGATTTGTTGTCATTATGGTTCTAAATTCTGACTTCATTTTTTATAGCATTCCCAGTGAATTCTCCTTTTACGTCTAGTTAATTCTGCCTGTGACTCTAGAAGTGTCCGGCCTAGCGTTTCTTCACTCTGTTTTCTACCAGTAGATCCAAAATGCATGCTGTTGTTTGTTTGGTTCTTGAATACTGCTTGTGGTTCTAGACTTCTATTTTTGAAGATGACTCGAAATCTACTTGGTCTTCAAGACTTTCCAACTTTCAGTCAGGTGGAGTAACTGAAGAATGCTTTAGGATATTAGATGGAACTAGATGTATTAAGCACAATAACAAACCCTTGAAGGATCAACTTGTGAGTTCTTAGTTCCTCTACTTTTTGAAAGGTTTAAATGGTTCATTAAAATCCTAAACAGTTCTTGTTCAGTAAAACTCAGAAGGTCCTGTGTAGAACCTCTGTGTGCTCAGAAATAAAATACTCTGTGCACTTATTCATTACTAGCTTATTTTTTCCTATTTATCTGAACATTTAGCGCCTTTGATTTGCTCTCTTTGATGATGTCACCCAGGTCGCGATTAATGATGATTAATGAGTCTGTTTGTATTCAGAGTGGCTGAATGAAGCGCTAACCACATTAGCCTTCAGCGTCATAACAGAGCGACTCTATACGGCGGGCTGTGTTTGGCGTGAGAGACTGTACTGGCACGGTTGAAAGAAAGGCTGTGTTGTCACAGTGAGAACCACACTTGCAGGGTAATGAATAAGGAATCCCCCTCCAGTAAAAGGGGGCATTTGCATGTGCAAGAGGAGCGGCCTGAATCATTTTCATAACCCAATATCGTCTTTTCTTCCCAAATCTCTATGGAGTGCTTTGTGTTTTGGGACTGGCTTTTGTTTAAGTTTCGTTTGATTTTTTTCTCTCTCTTTCTCATTCACTCTTGAGTTTGACTTCTCGCTCCTCTCCCCCCTTCCATCGTAATGACTGGGGGAGACCGTTCTCACTCACTCTCTCTCTCTTTGTGTGTGTGTGTGTGTGTGTGTGTGTGTGTGTGTGTGTGACGTCAGCCAGCTGAGAGCCCTGTGCTCAGGGTGTAAAATTTGTTGGGTGTGTTCTTGTGGATGGGTCACTGGGCATTAGCGGCAGCTCCCAGCCTTTCTGCAGATGCCGCTCTATTGAGACGGACGACACGCGGCGGGATGCGTCCCAATCCCCCGTTCCCTCCCCGTGTTCCCTAGAAACCAGCTTTCAACCAGTCCTGACTCCTATATAAAAGTTCTAATTGAATAAATTCACACAATATTGGCAGTTTGGTACGATCATGCCAATAAAGGCGGTTTGGCTAGAAACAGGGCTGATGGCCCCAGTTGTACACAGTTTGTCTGACATAATGGAAACTGCTGGCTTCTGACGGGTTTTTATAAACGAGTTAAGCGCCCTGCGGGTGCCACTCCCACACCAAGACCACAAAAGCCCCCAGAGACCCCAGAGAGAGAGAATGCAACAGTTAAAAACAGAATAACACACACAAAGCAACAATTGTAAATCCAACATTGTGTAACTCTTTGCAGAAATGGTAAACAGAGTCTCTGTTCTATAGGCTCATAAATTGATGTAAAATTGGAATATGGCACAGATTTAGTTTAGTTTTGCAACTCCCAGTTGAACAACAGGTCTTAAACTACAAAACATTAGAAAGTGTTTTAGGAGCAGTGTACATACAACACTGTGAAAAAGTCTTAGGTCACCATTCGATTAGATATAGCATTGTTTTGGTAATGTCATAATGACCATTTGTAATTATTTCTCAGACTCTTTATCAGAATACAACCAGAAGATGCAGGAAATTTGTATGCACTATTAAAAAAAATTAAAGAAACAGCTTCTATAGGCTACAGTAGCAAGTATTTAGCGTGACCTCCCCTTACACATGAGCAATAGCAGCATCTGGCAACTTTATCGGGATGCCAAGTTGACCCTTCTACAGTATGAAGGTGTCCTGTGGTATCTGTTTCCAAGATGTTAAGTCCTGTAAGCTGCGAGCTGGGGCCTTCATGGATTGGACTTGTTTGTCCAGCACATTCCACCATGGTAAATCGGATTGAGATTTGGAGAATTTGCAGGCAAGGGCCACACTTTCAACTGTTTGCGTTCCACAAAACATTCCAAAACAATGTTGCAATGTGGCAGGGCGCATTATCAGGCTGAAAGAGGCCACTGCCGTTAGGGAAAGCCGTCGCCATGACACTTGGTCATGCACTTGGTCTGTAATAGTGTTTAGGTGGTGCGAGTCAAAGCAACATCCATATGAATGCCAAGACTCAAGGTTTCCCAACAGGACATGGCCCAGAGCATCACATTGCCTCTGACAACTTGCCTTTTTACCTAAAGGGCTTTCTGTTGCCGTCTACTCTCCTGGTAAGCAACACACATGCACCTGGCCATCCACATGATGTAATGGAGAATTTGATTCATTGGATCAGGCTGCCTTCTTCCATTGCTCCAGTTCTGATGCACATGTGCCAACTATAGGCACTCTTGGCAGTAGGAAGAGATCTGGGCACTCTGACTGGTCTATTCATCCCCATATACAGCAAACTGTGTACCTGGTGCATTCTGACACCTTTATATCATAGCCAACTTTAACTTTTTCAGCAACTTGACCTACAGTAGCTGTTCTCGGACCGGACAGGTCAGCCTTTGGTCCCTATGCGCATCAATGACCCTGTCACCGGATGACCAGCTGTGCCTTGGTCTCGGGTAAGATGGACTGCTACGGCTCTTCTCATTCAGTATCCAATCATGGTTTATTTTGAATAGTTTGACATCAAGATTGTAAGTGTGCATTTTCTTCTGCTCACGTTAACTAGTTAGTATAGGTTAGGATAGTTTTTGCTTGAGGGCAGGCTGAAATGTTATTATGCCTTACTGTACAATGTTACATTGCCTTACTTTGACTAAGAGTATAATAATCAATAATTGAATGATAGTCAATGTAATCTAGTCTCGGTCTTGGTCTTGACTCATACTCTGTGTTTCAGTCTTGCTCTTGATTCGGACTCTGCTCTAGCGGTCTTGACTACAACACTAAAGCATAAATCAGACAACAAACATAGTAGTCTGACTGTCAGACAGACAGACATGATAGAAAGACGTGCATGTGTATATACACTGCATAAACGTGTGAGCTTGTGTAAGTGTGTAAGAGTTGATGACCAAATTTGTATGCGTTACCTGTGCTGGGACACGTATTGGGCAGAACCTGGGGGGTCAAAGAGTCAGAGGGCAGCGTTGCTCCCCCTCCAGACACACTCAAATACACAGAGTCTCTCTGGGCAGGTGCAGCCCCTGGGAGAGAAGGGTGGAGGCCCCTCGACTCTCCCACCTCTTCACGCTGTTCAAGCGCAGAACAAGAGGGGTGTGAAAGGGTGCTCTCCAAAAAGCCATCACCTGCTCCCTAAAAACACACACACACAGCTGAACATTCAGTTAATCACATACATCAGTCCATCCACATCCAGACATCCACCAGCGCTCTCTCTCTCTCTCTCTCTCTCTCTCTCTCTCTCTCTCTCTCTCTCTCTCTCTCTCTCTTTCCACACACTGATGAGACTGAATGATGGCTGAGAGAGAAATTAAGGAAAGACAGACAACTTGTTTTTCTGTGTAAGTGAATACTAAACAGACTTTGACGTACACTACATGGTCAAAGGTATGCAGACATTCATCCCAGTTAGTGAAAGAGAGCATGACTTTCAGCCTGGAATCATGATAGTGTGCCACCCTTCCAACAGCCATTTATTGTTGTGCCATTTATCCCCTATCACCTGCTAGTGTTCTCATGAAGTTAGGATGTTTAGGAGCACCAGTAGCTCAAAATGCTTAGGAAACAAGTCAGCACAATAACAGCACGTGAAATCACAAGATGTAGAGCAGAGCTACACTTAGCACTCTGAGCTAAATCTGATTTATCAAGTCATTTGAGTGATCAAGATATGATAAACAGCCTTTATTTTCATTACACAAATACACTGGTGTACAGTACAACACAATTTTCTCTTCAAATATTCCAGCTAACAAAGTTGGGGTCAAAGCGCAGAGTCAGCCAGAGTGGGTTGCCATGGAGCAGAGAGGGTTAAGGGCCTCAATCAGTCCTCTAACTACTGAACCACCATCACCCTTATATTTTGTATGTAAGTACAAACTGTTGTATGCACGTTTATTTGTAGGTATGTAACTAGTAATGTGTAACAAAGACCTGCTCACTTTTTATGATTTGTTTCTGAATTGTAAACTGATCAAATCCGAACCAAAGGCAGTCAAGCTTGTAATCAAACACCCTGGACTGAAATCTGAATGTTGTACTGTATGGAACATGCAACCTCAAAACACTTAACATCACAGGTCTTGTAAAAAGAGTATTCTGTATATGAACAAACTTCAGCAGTCATCAACCAATTATGTACACAATGCCCTTATCCAGAGCAATTTACAAGTGATACAACCTCATAATCCAAGCTCTTGTGAGTTATGGAACTTAAGTCAGGGACTCAAGAGTGGCAGATTGGCCGAAGGGGGATTTGAACTCTGAACCATCTGTGCCACAGTCCAGTAGCTTAACCTCTAGACCACCACAGTCTCATGCAATTATCATAATTATATTGTGAAACGTTCGGGTTATGGTGTAATTTCATTGGTGAGATTGGGGTGAGGTGTGGGTTTGAGGTTCAGTGCCCCCTTGCAAAAAACTCCTTATGTGAACTTTTCTTTTAAGATTCCTTAAATGCTCTTTAGGTATCATAAGTCCCTTAAGGTATCATGTGTTCTATAAAGCTCCTTAACGGTATTTTTTAAGGCATGCAAAACATAATCTTAACTCTCAAAAGATTTCTCAGGAGAGCAGGCCAGCTTTCCACATGATTGTGGTGTTACTGATGGAACGCACATCAAGTTACAGGTGCCTCGGACACTCGAAGGCCGACAAAAGTAATCATTAGTCCAGTTTAGTTCATTTTCTTGTTTTCTCCATTATTTCCCATTTTGGTTAAGGTAGCTCTCAAACAGTGGTGTTCAGTGAATGAGTCGTTGTCATGGAAACAGTGAAACTTTATGGCAGTGGCTGCAATAAATCCTTTACTGTTTTCCCTTAGTTAAGTGAAACGTCTGAGGGATTGTATGCAACACACCTAAGTGATTCCCTTTCCTTAAGGAAAAAACTTAAGGTGTTTCTGCAACCAGGCACAGCGCCTATTCCAAAATTCACAGGACATAAGCGAGGTACCCTGGACAAGTCTATCATGGCAGCAGTCTATCACCCTAATGCATCTCAGATCCCAGTTGATTGGATTAAAATGCTTTAAAGTGTCTGAAACTACAATAGGTAAATCCCTGCAGTCGTATTCCCAAATTTAGTGGGAAAGGTTTCCAGTAGCAGCAGAAACGCAGGGACCAAATCCATGATAATACCAGAGGTTTTGGATATGATGTTCAGGTGTCAAGTGTCCTCAAACGTTCATCCATATATTATGTTGGCATTCACATTATTCACATACCTCCAAAAAGTTCTTTGCAATACTTACACAAAAGGCCAAAAATAAAAAAAACTGGAAAAGGTTCAAAAAGAGAATCAAAGGCTGGAGAAAAGAAAACGTTTCATTGCATGCTTTGAGCATCAGAAACCTACATTGGTCATGGCCATAGAGTGATGTGAATGGTAAGGAGTGTGTATTGATGGACAGAGAGAAAAGAAGAGTGAGAGAGAGGGAGGAAGAGAGAGAGAGGTTGGGTGTGTATTGACTCCCTGCCCCTCCCCGCATCATTGTGTCCCTGAGTGAGTGTGTCCTCCGCAGGAATGTATCTCCTCCATCCTCCTGATGGATGAGGCCTTGTTCTTCACTCCTCTGCCCCTCCCTCTGAATGCCTCTTTCTCTCCTCTGTCTCTCTTTTGGACCCGCTCCGCTTTCATCCCCTCCTTTTATGGCTGCGCCAATAAAAGTCAACCATCCTTCACTCTTTTTTATTGTTTGTATGTATGTGTGTGTTGTGGGTTGGAGATGAGAGAGAGGGAGTGAGAAGGACAGGGAAGGCAGAGGGCGGTGGACTGGGTGTCGTGTGCATAGGGGTTTTGTGAAGAATCTGTCAATTTAAACAATCAGTGGGGTTTTTGGACACAGGAGACACAGGCACATTCTCTGTAAAAACATCGAGCGCATTTACATGGAGAGAATCACCGAACTGGACCGAACTGTGTGAATGGATTTCTTTCACTAGCATGACTACGTCTAATGAAGTTACCTTATTTCAGTAGTAAAATTCAGAGCTTAAAGTAGTGTCAAGTAGGTAGTGTGATTATATTTTATTATCCTTTTAATTCATCAAGTGTTTCTCATCAGGTTATGAGCATTACCTTAGTGCAAATTATTTGATACTTTGAGCTTCCCGCCACTGCAACAGCAGCCCTCTCGGCCATCCTCAAAGGTGACGGATGGATGCATGCTCTCAAGTTCTAGAGAGTAATTTGGCAGAAACTACGCCCTGTGGAGCTGCCCTGAGAACTATATTCGTTCCAGGACTTTTTTGGTTTACATTTGCACAACCAGTATGATGCTTTATTGAAAATCACATAGACTCTCCATCACATATAGGCTCAGTAAAGCCTGGACCTCACTGTCATTCCATTTGTCTGTGGGTTTTTCTTTTTCATTTTAAGTGCGAAGATCTGTCATTTATATGGCTGCTGGTGTACAAGTATATTTAAAAATGGCAGGTGAGCTCAACAACGGGGGGGCATTTGCACATTTTTGGTCTAAGCTTCTTTCTGGTAGCTGATGCTAGTGCTATGACTTGTTTACAATGATCACAGAATATAAAAGTATGAAGACATTAAAAAGAGATTCCACTCAGTTGATCCATTTGTGCAGCACCATGGACACTTGGGTTCAATTCCCAGTGGTGCTTTTGGCTAGGTCAGGTGTCTTACAGACTCATTACTGCCCTGTCTGAGGAAGGGGAGGCCAGAAGATGGGGGGGTCATAAAATAATACTGCAACAGAGACCCTGCAGTACAGGTGATAGGCTGGCACCCCATCTAGAGTTTACTTCAGCCTATGCCCTGTGATTACTGGGATAGGCTCCAGACCCCCCTGTGACCATGACCAGGACAAGGGATAAAACTGTGCAGGGGACAGGGATATAGCTAGAAAACACTAACAATGTGGGACTGGGGCGTAATTAAATTAAGGAATAACATAGTTCTAACTAAAGGTAAAAACAGCACAGAGCAGCAGGGCTTTTGTTCACGTGACTTTTGTTCATCTCCCAGTTTAAACCAGTGGTCACTTACCAGGGAATCCAGAATAAATCCAGTACTACCCAGTTTAAGCCAGTGCCATGTACCAGCAAGACCAACATAAAACCAGCAATAGGCTAGCAATGGACAGCAGAAACCAGCTAAGACTAGCAGATAGCTAATTCCAGTTTGTGTCCACATGGTTAGCACCTCTATTTTGGGGTGTGAGTAATATAAAATAAATATTAAATTCAATTATTAAACTCATTACACAGGTAAACACTTTAAAATAAATGTTGAAACCTGACAGTTCATCTCCTCTGAGAGACATACAGTATGATTTACAGCGTACGGTTCATCTAGCAACAATGTTGAATTTATTTCCACCAACCATTACTTGAAAGTCCTAAACCTGAGGATCTCTGGCTTTAAAATGCAGTTTTATTGGTCAGTATGTTCTTTTCATGTTGAGAGCTCTGTTTAAAAGCCATTATTAGAGAACAGTTACACAACACAGCGCTAATGGCAGCAAAACCTGAACTCAGTGAGTCACTGTGGGCAAATGAGCAAACTTCACACTCACTCACACTGATAATGAAGGCAGGAATGGATTTTACAGTATTATGTTCATATAAATATTGAAACTCTGCAGTGTTATGCAAATGTTTGGCCACTCCTGGTCAAATTAATTAATTTGCTAATTGCTAAATGAAAAGGACTTATATAAGTTACAGTCATTCCTCTGCACTCGACTACTTTTGATGCATTTTGATGAGAAAAATTGTCTTGGGACTCGTTGTCTGTTCGGCATTTGGTGCACTTGTAGGAACTTGAGTCGATATAAGTCGAGACGTGCGACTCGTGTGCCCTTTCCAGCCAAAACACAGAAGCATGTGTCAGTCTCACAATATCTCCACTAAAATCCACTCTAAACTATTATTTTTACATATATTCATGGTGCAACCACCATGGCCTCTTAGAAGGTTAGAGATAGCAGCCAAACAATGAGGCAAATAGTGAGAACCACGATAGCGCTTAATGTAGATATAATAAATGATTGCGCTTTCATATAATTCATATAATTATTGTTTTTTTATTTAGTCTGTGTATATATAGTGGTTAAGTATACAACACAACTCTATTGATGCATATAATGTCTTAGAAATTGTGATTAATTATTGTGATTGAACTGATTAATTCAATGTCACGTTATTCCATATGGCAAAAATTCTCTCTGCCCTCGATGTGCCTTCTGGAACAAATTAACATCAAGTGCCAAGGTACCACTGTATTTATAAGTTATATAACGTAGAAGTAAAAGAGCTTATATAAATAACAGGTTTGTTGAGCATAATGTTAGGGTTCATTTAGTCTTTAAGATTTTGGTGGATTTTCTCCAGGCAGTCCAATTTCATCCCACATCCCAAAATATGCCAGTAGGTCGACTGGCCAGCCTAATTTGGTTCTGGGTATGATTGTGAATGTGTGTGAGTTTATGATTCTCTGTGTGCTCATGTGTACTCCGGCCTTGAGTCCAGTTTTTTAAGAGTGAGCTTCAGACCCTCCAATAGTCTCCTATCCCTAATAAATACAGTTCTCATAGAATTCTTTTTTACCTGCTTTGCACCATAAACATATAATTTTCGCTGTTCCACTGCTTAATTTGTGCCACATAAAAGCTTCCAGATTGTGACTGTGTGCGATCTGATCTTTGATGTGAAGCACAACACTGCAGGCCAAAGAGTTACCGGTAGGTTCTGGTGTAGTTTTGGTGCAGCATTTAAGGTACTGGACTATTGGCTAGAAGATTAAGGGTCTGTCACTGCTAGGTTCTTGAGTAAGACCCTTAACCCTAAAAAAACATATGGCCTATCCATTGCCAGTCCATCACAGGGCACCACCCAATCTCCTCTTGGCAAGCCCAGCCCAGGTTTTGGATCTAATTTCTAAAGAGCTGCAGTTTCCAGCTCCTGATTCTTATCTGTCTAATATGAGATTTCAGTGTTGACTATCAGTATAGAAAAAATGACATCACAGAGCTAAAAAAGGAGGAGATTCATATTTTAATTATGAACTTTAGAATAAGCATTTTAAATAAGTTTTACTGAGGCCTTTTGAGGTCAGTGTGTGATGATTTATGCCAACACTAAGCTGGTAGCTATAAGTTCCTGTTACGTGCTAGCAGTATTAGCCTCACTGGACCAAATCCTTCTCTCTAACCTGTTTATTTCAGAACATTTTAATGCAGCAAGCTCTAAATTCTGGTTGAATTTAATTGCCTGACCGTCTGCCCCCCTGTGGTGTTTCTTTGTTATGAGGTTGCTCTGTGAGCCCCACGGGGGCTCTGTGCTGCCAGTTCCCCTGCTATAGTGCATAATGAAGAGACAGTTAATTAGATAATTAGCACTATTACTATCAGCATTAAGATTCAATGGCAGTGCAATTAGACCAATTAAGCAGCTCATGGAAACATGTTATGTTTTGAATTTTGCATTGATAATACTGTGATTATGTTTTTTGGCACAGAGATTAAAAAAATACTGCAGGAAATGTGTGGGAGTGAAATGAGAGCTAGAACTGACTAAAAGACGAGATGGCGATTCATCTGATTTAATTTTCATGTCTTTTTAGTGCCGTGAATCCTTCTATGCACATTTTTAATCATATTAAACATGTTCAATGGATTTTCTTTTCTTAAATTTAACTTTATTAGTCTATTAAGCAAACTTTTACAGGAGGACATCACAGTACCACTTACAATGCAGATATCAATGAGAAGTACATGAATAATTCTAATAGATTAAGTAAAATGCTTACGAAAGAAACAATTAAAATAATATGAATAACAAATATAAGACTTTAAGATTTAAAAGATTATATAGACACATCAACAGAAAACAGTATTTATACATTTTCTGTTTATTAAGACTTGGATTATTATATGTTTATTAATTTTAAACTTAAATACTAAATACTATATACTAAAATTACTCAATTTATAGTGTCCTTTTCTCTTAGCTCTAGGTTGTGCACAGACATACAAAAATGCATTAAAATAAAACGAACGTCTTAGTTAAAAGCAAATTAACTCAAACCAAACAAAAGTGAGGTCTGGGAATATGTGAATCAATAAATGTTTGCAGTTGTTTAACAAATAATAATTTTACATTATTTCAGCATTAGGCATATGTAGGTGCAAAACAGGTCTAACTCAATAAAGCTTGTAATGCCTGTAATTACGCAATTAAGCAGATAACATTTATTTTTCTTACAATTATTGCAAGCATTGTCTAGTCCTTTGTCTATAGGATTAACAGGTTTATCCAGAGTGTGCACCTGCTTTTAATAAAGCACTCATTTACAGAAAGATTAGGATCTGAGAGTTTAGTCTTAAAAAGATTGAGATCTTTGGTTGATCTCATTCTCTTAGCTTATAATTTAACCTAATTAAAAGCATCATATAATTTGACATTTTAAACATTATAATAATTATATAGAATATAGAATAATTTTAATAACTGATAAAAGCAAATTAAAAATGAGGAACCGTTCTATGTTTTCTGGATCTATAACTACAGCTAACTGCTAAACAATGTTAGCTTGCATTTGTCACAGACATCTCTCAATTTTGAATAATATCTTCAGTGATTTGTTTAATACTAAACAAAAAATAAATACATGCATATATTTATTTGCAGAATCTTGATTTACATCATCATTTTTTTAACAATTTATTTAATAGTAGCCAAATGCCAGCATTTAGCATGATAACTACGTTATGATTGTATAGTACTACACTAGCATAGTAGAACACTGGCTAATCTGCTAATGCTAAACTTGCAAGCAGCCAGAGATCTCATTTTACATTAAATACCAATTTTATATCGTTTCAACTGGCTTTAAACAGTGATCAAAATCGTCCATTTGAGAAGAGTGTAAGATCTTGTGTAAAAGTTTGGGCACCCCTGGTCCAGTGTTGATTTCTAGATTTTCTGAATGAGAGATTTATACACAACAAAACACACTAATTACCCAGAGCTCTCCAAACGTTTATATAACGCCATAACGGTTTGATTAAATACCACTTTTTATTTTTACTTTAGTTTTTATATTATAGTCACGCTGTCTGTAGCTGTTGCTTTATTTTTTGTTTAACACAAGTTGGGGCTCTCGCCTCACAGCTCGAGGGGATTCCTGGTTTGACCCTAACCCCTGACTCCGTCTGTGTGGAGATTGCATGTTCTCTCCGTGTTCGTGTGGATTTCTCCTCTTACACTGGTTTCCCCCCACATTCCAAGAACATATGTCAGGTAAATCGGTCTCTCTAAATTGCCCCTATTTGAGTAATGCAGTTGTAAGCTTGCTCCTGTTATGTATATATCCACCGGTGCTTGCACGATCGTATTAAATAAATAAATACATTTTATTAAGTGTCATACTGAAACTGTACAAGTGCTGCCCCCTGTTGATGGATCAGAGAAGATGCAACAGACTTTTATTATAAGAGATTCTTTTTGTTGTCAATGTATAATTATGTCTAAATTTGTGTTTCGTAGTATGGTGAATTCTGTCTTCCTCAAAACATCATTATAAGTAATTACACCCAGTTTACAGTTACACCTAATATGTGCTACCTAATATGGCTGTTGAGTGTATGCGCATTTTCACTCTTGATTTTTAATTTAACGTCTGGTTTACCGGTCTGTGTTGCAGTCAGGGGAAAAAATAGTTTATTAATATCAAGAAATTGTTTTTAAAAGTACTTCATATGAATATCATGAAACATATAATGACAATAAAGCCCTTTTGACTTTTTTACTTTGATTTAAGATATTATGCATTTTATACTGTAGAGCTCATGAAATTATTGATCATAGAGAATAGTCTGAGTGTCTATATACGAATTATTAATAACTGTTAAAAATAACAATAAAAATAACAGTGATTGACAACTGCTTAGAAGAGAAATATGAACACGAATAATGTAATAGCATTATATCTGAAGTTATCAGAGGTGAGTGTACAGCTTAAGGGGGTTCCAGATCAGGCACATGGGGCTCTTCTGACTGCCTTTTTTTCCTGACCAACATCCATTGATATCTATATATCTATCCATGCAAGACAATAAGATGGAGGCCCGTCTAAATAGATTTCTGCATTTACATTTGGACACAGTGGCGCAGTAGATAGCACTGGTGCTGAATAGCTCCAGGGATCCTCCCCTCCTATTACTGCCTGTATGCAGTTTGGCATGTTCTCCCTCAAACATGCCCATATATGGAGTACATACTCTAAATAGCTGAATGCGTGAGTGTGCAGTGCACTTTGGCAAAGGGGCCACACATTGGCAGTTTGAACTTCTAAGCCGGTGCTCTACATCCGTTTTATGGTGGTTTCAAGAGCTCAGGGTGAGCAATCAACATGGACTGTGATGGCCTAGCGGGTAAGGTACTGGATTATGAACCAGAAGATCCTGGGTTCAAATCCCACCACTGCCAAGCTACCACTGTTGTGTCCTTGAGCAAAACCCTTAACCCACAATTGCTTGGATTGTAAGGTTGTATTAATTGTAAGTTGCTCTGGATAAGGGCGTCTGCTAAATTACATGGAACATTATGCATTTGTGCATGTGCAAAATGTTTGATCAGGATCAAATCTGATGTATAGCAGTGTATTGGACATAAGTGTAGCCAGTAAGCAGTAATGCAGCTCTTGATAGAAACCATCATAGAAACCTTTTTCCACTCTAACGTTTCCAAATCGTCATTTGACGGCTCTGACATTAGTATTAACACATGTAAAAGTGTCTCTTTAGGACTTGTTTTGGACAAACTGATGGAAGGGATTGGAAGACAAGAGCTAATGAGATGTTGCACACTCAACCTGTTCATATAGGCGGGTCTGGGCAAACAAATGAGCACCTGTGTGTGTGTGTGTGTGTGTGTGTGTGTGTGTGTGTGTGTGTGTGTGTGTGTGTGTGTGTGTGTGGCAGTGTAAGAATGCGCCTTAGAGTGTATGTTCATGTCTGTTCTGCATGAGTGTGCAAGCATGCATAATGTGTGTTTTGTAACTCAGGCCGGTCGGACAGTGAATTTGGTCCTCGTGCAGCCACTTGAAGCCTAGAGGGACAGGCTGTGTGTATTAGGAACGTAAAAAGGCAACGAAGGGCAGTAATGAATTTGGGGGGAAATGAGCATTAATGGCACTGGCATTACTCGTGGTCCACATAACAAATTATTGGAAATTTGACAAGCACACCAATTTATCTCTTGATGCCCGGCTGGGAGCGCGCTAGAGTCCTCTTGTGCTTGCCACGGCAAGACAATTTCGCCTCATTTTCCTATTTATAACAATAGAACCAGCCATTAAGACAAATTAATGTCATTATCAAGTCGCCATGAAAATGACAACTAGCTGCGTTTGGAGCGGGCTTTAGTGGGCCATTCACCATAATGAAATTCGCTGTACAGCAACTGAAAAGAAACACTCCAAGTAATTATTTTCTAGTAGCTTGTTTGTCTGCCGGCCGTTCGTTTGCTTTCAGCCCAATTACGGAGCGAGCCGAGCAGCGGAGCGCGCGCATGAGGCCTAATTGGGCAATTAGCGGCCCGTTCCAGGGCTTTTAGCTAGTAGAGTGGAGGAGAGAGGGAGCGGGAGAGAGGGAGGAAGAGGGAGAGAGGTAGAGAGAGCCAGGGAGAGAGAGACAGCAGGTCACACTCACTGCCAGTGAAGTGTTCTACATACCTGCTCACTCAGAAACACACACACACACACACACTCATTACACATGGACAGGAAGAGCTACACACGTTGATCTTCTCTGAAATATATAATCTCATAATGCCAATCCAAACAACCTCTTAGGAAAGGAGATCTATTTATATCTCTGTAGATCAAATGGAACGGAAACCGAGACCCTGCTGAGACAAAACTGAGCTCTCCACATAAACTCAAACACTTCTCATCAATATAAGTAGTTTCTGTGATTTAACATGCAGTACTTTTATTAATTATAATGGGGAAATATATATTTCAGGGCTCAAAATATGTTACCACTCAGCAGTGATTCATCCCTTAAACATTTTCTTATTCACAATTTAAATTGATGACATTACTGTCCTTTACACTCATTTTACACACGCACATAAATGTACATATGTTGTTTTTACTTTCACGCCTTCAATTATTGCTTAATCAACATTGGAACAATTATATTACAATTCTTTAAGCTTATAGAGTTTGTGGTCACTGCACAATTCCAGTCTGTAGTCCGTTTCTTTCTTTCCATACTTTGATCGTCCCCTTTACCCTGTTCTCTAACGGTCAGGACCCCCACAGGACCAGCACAGATCAGGTACTGTTTGGGAGGGGGTTTGTTCTCAGCACTGCTGTGATGCTGATGTGGTGGTTTGTTAGTGTGTGTTGCTCTGGTATGAGTGGCTCAGACACAGCAGTGCTGCTGGAGTTATAAAATCAACAAAAAATGTAATTTGCCCAGGGATCCATTAACATTTTCAAACTGTAGAGCTGATGTTTTGTGTGTGTGTGTGTGTGTGTGTGTGTGTGTGTGTGTGTGTGTGTGTGTGTGTGTGTGTGTGTGTGTGTGTGTGTGTGTGTGTGTGTGTGTGCCATGTAGGTCTTACACTGTGGGAACCAAATTTCTCCACAATGATAGAAAGCTTTAACATTTATTACATGCTGGTCCTCAGTAGGAAAATGGCTTTTTTACAAAAACTTTAAAAAACTTTTTTTGAAAAACCAAAGACTCAAAACATTTCTTTGCTTTGGGTTACTTTAGGTTAAGGTTGTAGGTGTAGCATTAATTAGCTATAGTGATCATTATGCCAAGGGAAGGTCCCCACAATGATAGAGAAACAAGCACACACACAGTCTCACTAATAGAATACAACCAGAAAATACGAGAAATTTTATGCAAAAAAACTGAAAAAACTAAATCTGAAAAAAGCAGGCTACAGTGGTAAGTATTTAGTTTGAGCTCCCCTTACCCTTGAGCAATAGTAGCATCTGGCAGCTTCATCAGCATGCAAAGTTGACCCTTCTGCAGTCTAAAGAAGCTGGTCTTTTTGGGAGGTTAGCAGCCAAGAAGCCACTTTTTTGGAATGTCACACTAAATCCTGACTTTTGCCTGTAGAAGACATTCTGTTCAGAATTTTATTGTATACATATTTCCTGTGTTTTCTATTTGTATCTTAATAAAGAGACTGGGAAATAATTATATATGGTCATTAATCCATACAACAAATCTAAAAGTGACTTCTAAAAGACTTTTGCTCAGTACTGTATATGATGACCACATTCGGCAAATTTTATACCTGCTTATACTATAACGTACAGTTTGCAGTCCTCATAATGTTGAAATGCCCTGTCAGCTGCGAGTGGGTCCAACAGGGTGTGATTTATGTTTGCATGTAGAATGATGCAGTGTGTTATTTCAGGTTCTGTTTACCTCCCTCCACCTTCACCCCAAGCGCTACCTGGTTCCTCCATTTTCACATTACCTCTCGTCACCCTCCCTCTACAGCTACCCACTCTGTCTCTGTCTCAGTGATGTTCCCCCATCACACACACTCTCCCTCTCTCTGTGGATCATAGAGCATGTGTTAATTAAACACTCTTTCAGATCATTCCCTCTCTCAAGTGGCTGCAGAGGCAGAAGCCATTAGGCAGAAAGCTGCTCTATCTGCATTTCCGCACGCTGCTCGCCGTGTATTAAAGTGAAATTCATCCCGTAATTATCCGCCTCTGTGCCTCCCACCTGCCCCAGCACGACACCTCCACGCTGTTTCCCGTCATGCTGTGGGCCCAATTAGACCCGGCGGACCTCGCTAATTACGCTAATACAGAAAAAATCGCACCTGCCCACGAAACAAGGATCATTATGTACAAAATATATGGTAATGAAACATTAGCCTTGATTTTATTTGGATTAAAAACAGTTAGAGGCATGGTGAAGTGATAAGTGACTGTGTGTGTCACCGAGTGTGCAAAGTTTTCTCCCACTGATGTTTTGATTCTCAAATTAAGAGAAAATCAAGAGGACATTTTCATTGAACATTGCTGCACTCTTCCTGAGGCCGTTTGAGGCTTCCATACCTGGCATACTTATTAAATGTCTTGGTTTGGGAAGAACAGTAAAAGGTCCAGTTTAACGTAACTATGTCCTCCACTAACCCCAATGTGTGGATACGAGCAAGACCAATACACAATGCTACACAAGAAGTGTCTGCTGGAGTGGTGTAAAGCACACAACCGTTGTACTATCCTCATCCATCACACCAGCTGTTGGGGAAGCATGTCGCTCCACAGAAAAGGCAGGATTGAAGCACTTACCTGTGGTAGCCTAGCGGTTAAGGTACTGGACTTTGGACCAGAAGGTCCAGGGTTCAGATCCCACCTCCGCCAAGCAGCCACTGTTGGGTCCTTGAGCAAGACCCTTAACCCACAACTGCTTGGATTGTAAGACTGTACCAATTGTAAGTCGCTCTGGATAAGGGCGTCTGCTAAATGTGTAAATGTAAATGTACCACGAGTGTTCCATACTCGAACCCGACTCTCATCGGATCTCGAACAGAAATTGGATTTGTCACTAAAGACAATATGGTTCCATCCGTAGCAGTCCAGGTTTCTTGTTCATGACACCACTGCATACGAAGGTAACAATGCCTGGGTGTCAATGGCAGGATACGTAATGGCAGGACACAACAAATTTCCTTCTGCTAAGCTCCTGGAAATGGTCTGGGCAGACACAGGGATTTGTAGTGAAGGTGCCACCTGTGTCTGGATGGTGGACAAGGAAACTGTGGAAGCTGCTCATGCTTGTCGGCAAATGAAACGATCCTCTCTACTAGTGGTCTATCTGGGCTGTCCATACACCTCCAAACAGCTAGGTCAGAAAGGTCTAGATGGTGGGCAGTTCGTTGAAACAACCATCCTGCTTCTCTCAGTGCTCCCCCTCTCAAAGTCTGTCAACTGGGCAAAATGTCTTTGAGTGCATCATACAGACATGTCTAGCAGTCAACAATCTCTCACCAAAGAGGTACACTACCCAAAGGTAGCCTCTGATAGGCTTATTATAAGGTGGGGGAGCACTTTTACGCCCTCTTGTGGCAAGACCGAGTGTCTAATCAGATCACACCGGAAATCATTAACACATCTGCCCGAGACTGAACTACATGCCAAGTTTTGCAGCAATCCAACATTTCTATCTGGGTGTTTGATGTTTTTTTTCATTGAGCGTATATTATTCTATACACAAACAAAGACTGTGTGAGTTAGTAAAACACGATAGCTGTTAATTAAATGTCAGTTCAACACAGACACAGATTTGCATTATTTAAGTACAGCTAGGTGGAAATGCTGTTTATTTATAGTTTTTACATAGCCATTATCCTCAGATGAAGATATCACTTTTATACACCAGTTCTTTTTAACAGACTGACAAGCTTTCATAAATATTAGATGTAAGTAATTATAAAAGAAAGGAGCATCATAGTTTGGTAAAAGCAAAGCTAGCCATACTGCTAACTTAGCTTGAGTCTGGCTAATTAACTAGAGGTTGTCAGTCAGACTGCTGACTGGTTCACCGTCTCACAAAGAAGCAGAAATGTCTTTACAAACACATGCAAAAAAAGATGAACAGTGAAACACTGTGAAGAAAGACATGTTTGGACCTGTCACTCATTCTCCTTTGAAAGGAAAACCGGTGTGATTTAGCGTGTGGTAACTTAGCTTAGCTTTTTGGGCGGGTCGGCAGGGTGCCAGGCGAAATAGAACAGTATCCTCACGCTAATTGGCAAAGCAGTGAGGAAGCTCGCATGAACTGAATGCTCTTTCTGTCAGCGCATCTTTTTTTTTGTTTTCATCATGGTCAGTCGACCGTGTACAATCATCCACCTGCTCTTTTTGTCCTGCTCCTCTTTTTTTAGGAAAGTTATTTAAATGGCTCTTGTATTTAGCCAGATCGTGCCCCCTCGCACGCAGTCTGACCGAGGTCTCGCGCCGCATGCTAACATGAATGGGCTTGATCTCTGTCATTACACAGTTTAGCTATCATTGTCGCTAGCCGCCTCAATGTAATGACCTCCCACATCATAAAATGTTTACTGTGGATAAAGAAAGAACACCCACGAGAGTGCAGCGGTTAAACAGGATAAAGGAGGACAGAGGCGATTCACAAATAGGCTTAGATTAGTCTAGGGCTGTGTCTCAAACTGCAACTAAAGCTCTATTAAAGTGACTATGCGCATGATGCATGAGCAATTTTGCTGAATTCTGTGGGAATTGGAAGAAATTCCTACAAATTGGAAGAAAAAGGGGATTTATTAATTATAAAATAAGAACTTTGGCAAATCAGAGGAAATAATGAATACATTAGCAGCAGTTGTGTGAATCTGATACAGTACCAGAAACCCCTAGAGAAATGGGTTAAGCTTAATAGCTTTTTACTACTGAACAGTAAATGCCAAAGCTGGATAAAGCTACATACATGTTTTGGCAAGAAAGTATGTAGACACACCCACTAATTGATAGGACTGAGAGATTCTCAGGATTGATCTTGGTTGTCATACACTTTTGTTAACTGGTGCAAACCGACACCTTTTACATCTCCATAAGCTGATGTTGGGTGATACCAAAGAGATCAGAAACTTTCAACATGGCACTGTTACAGCACTGAGAAAAAAAATCCAGGAAATCACATTGTAGGATTTTTAAAGAATTTAATTGTAAATCATGGTGGAAAATAAGTCTTTGGTCAGTAACAAAAATGCAACTAAGTACTTTGTAATATAACCTTTCTTGGCAATGACAGAGGTCAAATGTTTCCTGTAAGTCTTCACCAGGTTTGCACACACTGTAGCTGGTATTTTGGCCCATTCCTCCATGCAGATCTCCTCTAGAGCAGTGATGTTTTGGGGCTGTCACTGGGCAACATGGACCTGGACATGTACTGGCTTAAGCAGAGAGGCACTCCTGGCACTGCAGGATCTGTGTCCCTCTTGGCGTAGTGTGTTACTGATGGTAGCTTTGTTACTTTGGTCCCAGCTCTCTGCAGGTCATTCGTCAAGTTCCTCCGTGCAGTTCTGGGATTTTTGCTCACCGTCCTCATGATCATTTTGACCCCACGGGATGAGGTCTTGCGTGGAGCCCCAGATCGAGGGAGATTATCAATGGTCTTGTATGTCTTCCATTTTCTTACAATTGCTCCCACAGTTGATTTATTCACACCAACCTGCTTGCCTATTGTAGATTCACTCTTCCCAGCCTGCTGCAGGTCTACAATTTTCTTCCTGGTGTCCTTCGACAGCTCTTTGGTCTTGGCCATGGTTGAGTTTGGGAGTCTGACCTGTTTGAGGCCTGTGGACAGGTGTCTTTTATACAGATAACGAGGTTCAAACAGGTGCCATTAATACAGGTAACGAGTGGAGGACAGAAGAGAGCTTCTTAAAGAAGAAGTTTACAGGTCTGTGAGATCCAGAAATCTTGCGTTGTTTGTGGGTGACCACAAATACTTATTTTCCACCATGATTTACAATTAAATTCTTTAAAAATCCTACAATGTGATTTCCTGGATTTTATTTTCTCATTTTGTCTGTCATAGTTGAAGTGTACCTATGATGAAAATTACAGACCTCTCTCATCAAGTAGGAGAACTTGCACAATCAGTGGCTGACTAAATACTTTTTTTGCCCCACTGTATATATGTGTGTGTGACTACCTATGAAGCAACCTTGATATAATCTTAGTGTCTGTCATTAAAATAGCCATTGATGCTGATAGCGATGTTAAACTAAAAAACAAACAAATCAGTTATAAGTCGCTCTGGATAAGGGCGTCTGCATAATGACTAAATGTAATTGTTGGATGTTCCAGTCATTAAAATCAATGGGTTACATTTTCCATGCCACTACTGGCACTTTATATTAGAATTAATGGGCTCTTTGCACAGTTACTTCTGCATTCTCCTTAGTGCTGCTCTGGCATTTCTGGTTTTCCCACTACACTTGCAATGAGCCACCAAAATGCCATTAAGTGGTCATAGCTTGGGAATCTGCTGACAAATGCATTATATTAACACCAAATTCGTTATCAAATTGTCGATCCATTTCATCTGTCGTGGTGTTTACTACAGTGATACCTCGAAATTCGTGAGGGTTACGATCCTAGACCCACAGATTTTAAGGTTCCAAGGAAAAAATATGTGAATTTGTGAAGCAGCAGATTCAGAAGTGCGAATTTTCGGGGTATTGCTGTACACGTTACTTAGTGTAAAACCGAATATCCTCGTCGGAGCCCCCAAAACGATTGATTAGTCCAAAACTCAGCTGGACGCGTAGTTCTTGTAGCTGATTTCTCAGCTCTTCCACTTCACAGGTCAAATCTTCAGACCTTAATATGCAGAGAAATGATAAAGTGGTCCCGATGGATGTTTATTAGCCACTGTCTCCTGAGGTCACTTTGGGCTCGGAAGTTATGGAAAATTTCGGAGATGCTGAGCAAAGGGGGGCACAACAGTGCTCTGAATATTTCTTCTGGAACTGTTTTGTCTAAAAAACCTTACGATGGACACTCATTTTGATATGCGCTAGCAAAAAATGGAAAATTTTGAGAATGCCGATGAATGGTAGAGTCGTGCTATTTGAAATCGGAAGCGCGTCACGGCCATGAATGCAAGTAGTCCATTGTCAAACTTGGAGTAAACACTTTAAAACTGGCCTGCCTTTACTTTCCTTCATACCACAATTGCTTATGACCTTTGATCCTGTGCACCTGTATACAGGCAGGTGACTGAGAGACTTGCGGTGTCTGTTGCATTCTGGGTAATAGCAGTAAAGAAAGCACAGATTAGCGCCTCTTTGTATCTGTCAGCATTAAACAAATTAATCTATTGCTGCTCGTCTGAGTGTAAAATCTCAAGCTTTACTTTTTCTAAAGGGACCGAGGCCTGAGGCTTGGGGTCACCCGAACTGCCTTGCCCTCTAAACTGCAAACCATATTTTAAAGCTTTTATAGTGCTAATTATCGCTTAATTAATGAGTCTTAAATAAAGTAGATGTTCATTGTGAAGGCGCTGCAGGAGTGGGCCGCACGCCAGTCAGGGTCAGTAAAAACTCCACTAGTAAACACCAAAAGAAGGCGAACAAAAAAACCCAACTCGCCGCCTCTGAAGGGTGGCTTCCTCCGAGAGTCGCTCAAAAGCACTTTTGTCCAGTTTCAGCTTTTTGTTCACTATTAAGCCACGGCTAAACACACTAAGCAGATAAAGCAGAAGAAAAGGCTACATTCTCTTTTTACCCAATGCACACTCCCTCTGGGAATTATGCAGGATGAATGATGTGTTATGGGACTATTAATAATTTTGATACGTCTGACCACATTACCCGGCAGGACAACTGGGAATATATCCAAATTCTAACAGAGCACAGAACAAAGTGGGCCATGGAGCCGTACGCTCAGGCCAAACTGTGTCAACTCAAGTTAGGTACAGATGAACGGCTTTCTGTTATTTAACATCAAGCCAGTTTTATATTCAGCCCCAGCTTCTTTCATGCTATTATGCCTCCAATTGTCCCTAAACTGAAAAGAATTGAGTTTAAATGTAGTTCTAAGCCAGATTGTTCTTTTCATTTCCAATCCCATGAGAAAAATCTAGAGTATTTGCTCGGAAGTGATTTCCATGTGTGGGACAGAACAACCTGCAAGATGAGTACTACTACTACTCCTAATAATAATAGTAGTAATAATAATAATAATAATAATAATAATAATTACTCAACCAGAGATCTCAACATTTCCTAAACATTTTTATATAATGTTTTGTCACAAAATACCTTTGCCAAATATAAATGAAGTGATAAATGAGGTACAGTGAGAGACAAAATGAGAAAAAAATCTTTTTTTAAGAATTTAATTGTAAATCATGGTGGAAAATAAGTATTTGGTCACTCACAAACAAGCAAGATTTCTGGCTCTCACAGACCTGTAACTTCTTCTTTAAGAAGCTCTTCTGTCCTCCACTTTTTACCTGTAGGCACCTGTTTGACGTCGTTATCTTTATAAAAGACACCTGTCCACAGCCTCAAACAGTCAGACTCCAAACTCAACCATGGCCAAGACCAAAAAGCTGTTGAAGGACACCAGGAAGAAAATTGTAGACCTGTACCAGGCTGGGAAGAGTGCATTTACAATAGGCAAGCAGGTTGGTGTGAATAAATCAACTGTGGGAGCAATTGTAGGACATACAAGACCATTGATAATCTCCCTCGATCTGGGGCCCCACGCAAGACCTCATCCCGTGGGTTCAAAATGATCATGAGAACGGTGAAAATCCCAGAACTACACGGAGGGACCTGATGAATGACCTGCAGAGAGCTGGGACCAAAGTAACAAAGCTACCATCAGTAACACACTATGCCGAGAGGGACTCGGAAATACTTTTTTGCCCCACTGTATATTTAAAATGCATTTATTTACATGTTTACTTCTGTATTAGCAAACCAGGATACCCACATTTAAAATTATAATTATAGATTTGCAATTATATAGAGTATAAGCAAACTAAGCAAATAAGTAACAGTATTGTAAATAATATGAAACTATATATTAATAGTGGTAATTTTTCTTTCCATGTTTTAGCACAGATTTATCTGTTAGGTTCCATGGAGCTGGAGCTCCATACTGGAGCTCACAGGGCTTACTCTGATCAAGTCAATAGTCGCTGGATCCCCCAGAAGGCACTGCTAGAACTCAAATTTTGGTCTCTGTGATGACTGTGGGCATCTAATATTGAAATAATATTTTATAATTTACTTTAACTTTTAGGCCCATTTGTCATGGTTAGGGATATGGGTACTCCTCCCTTATCCCATAAATACACACAACCAAGGCGTGAGCGTGCCCTGGACGCAATGCTAGTCCATCATAGAGCCATTAGAGTTTGCTGTTTCAGTCATACAAAGGATTGTCCCTCAGTCCTGCCTCCTCTAATTTAGTCATTGCCAAAGGCACCATTGGAACCCATGCCTTTGTGGTGGTGAGCTAATGCACTGCCACTGCGGCATTTGAGTACAATAATAATAATAATAATAATTATTATTATAATACCCGTATGTGTATGGAATCTATTATTCATCACATATTAATTTTTAAAATGTACTGTAAATGTTGTGTTATATTATTAATGTAGGAGATTTTAGTTATTACATGTTTATATACACAATATAATTTACAAACACAATATTATATACAAAAAGCATAAACACAGTATTATATACAAAATTATATGATTATATCTCTTTTAAAAATGTAGCCATTAAAATGAGCAGATATAATTCTGATTCCAGTTTATTATGCAACGTGTTTTCATGCGCTATATATATGTGTGTGTGTTTGGTTGGGTTTTTTTTTTTGTTAAATAAATAGTTATACGCATACAATGACCTCGAACTCCAAAGGCTTTGCGAAACCATCGATAGATTTGTACTTTGAAATTAGTTACATAAAACTACAAAAATGGAAGAGGAACGACGTCATCAGCGTGCGACTACGCCCGACGATCTGTAAGGTAGGGTTATGGAGTGTGTTTCGTTTTTGCTAAATAAATGTCTTGCTTATCGTGCTGAAAACTGACGCTGGTTTCAGTTTAGTTACACATTTATTAGCCTGATATTCTGACCTCTTTCGGCTCTAAAGTTTTGACTCCCAGTTGAGTAAACAGCGTGTTTATAACTGAGCAGCAGTGCTTCTTAAATTAGCACCCGCGTTTAAATAATATTAAAATAAACATTCCCGTTGAAATAATGTTGATAAATCTTCGGTTCGTTTGCATATTTGATTTGTCATCAGCTGGCACTTCATCAGTTCAGTTAAAGGTATGAGAGCTGGAACTGGTGCTGAAACAACAGATTTGACACTTTCATAGGTTTATATCTATAAGAAGTCGTTGTTTCTTCAACATTCTGCCAGCTGCTGTCCTAAAACAAAGTTCAGACACATTTGAATATCAGACACATTTGACATGAATTGGAATGCCGATGAGTTAGGGCTTATTGTCCAACATCAGTACCTGAGCTCACAGTCATGTTCCAAGTGTTCTTGTATAAAGCATCTCAGAAGAGTGAAGGATGTTGTAAAGCACTTTTTTTAACTTATTTTTTTACAATAAAAGTTTCAAAACAGCTGTACTGACATTTTAAGGCCACAATGCCATCCTTGGGAGAGAGTAGCAAGGGAAAACATCCTAAATATGATATGACATCCATGGAAGGACCAAGGCTAAATTGTTTTGGCCCTGAAGAGTGTTTACAGTAAGAGAGGTTTCTGGTTTTATTCTCTTAAGGTTAAGCAATGTGGCAAAATAAAACTTCTTGGCTAAAATCGAAATTCTGAACAAAATTGTTTTAATTTTAAAAAATGTATAGTACCATGCAGCTACACAAGTTTTATCACTGATTTGATGAGTAGAACTTCAGTCACAGACACACCCTGATAAACCAAACCAATCCAATCCAAATTAGGAGTGTAACGATAAACTCTCTCACAATTCGATTCATGATACCGAGTTCACAATTAAATTTTCTCACAATGATTAATTTTGCATTCAATGAAAGACATTCCTTTTTTATTTCTGCAGTGCAGAAAACACAAAACAGCGCACATTTTCATGTATAAGGTTTTAATAAAGAAAACTTTAGTCTCCTGCAATTCAGATCATTTTAAGCTAGAAATACAAATAAGGCGCTATTGAAAACGAGACCTTGTTACCATGCTCAATTTGTCAAACACCTATTTGTAGAGGATACGAAGGAATATATGCTGTATATGACGTATGATTGCGACTACATTAAGGTTTTCTTTCCAGTGTTGCCTCTGGCTGCTCATTTGCTGTTTGCTTGACCTGTCTCTTCTCCTTCACAGAATGTCTTTGGGTTGCCTAAGGTTGGTGTGGCGTCATGTGGTGACAGGTGGATATCGCTCAACAAGCCCAGTTACTCTCCTCTTCCTGTACAAACCCCAGCCTAACAGAACACCATGGGGTCTAAAACTCCAGCAGGGGACGCTGTTCTCCACCGCAGTGGGTGACAGTGAAGATCCAGTGGAGAGTGACTCTCAGGAGAAGAAAAAGAAAAAGAAACAGGACCCCAGAGCTCGAGTCACCATCAGCAGCGTGGGCAGGAAGATTCACCAGCGCCACCTACTGCTGTTGAACGAGCAGGGGGAGAACATGGGAACCATGCATCGGTCCGACGCTCTCAGGATAATGGATGAGAAAGGGCTGAAACTGGTACCCGTGAACGAACATGCAGATCCGCCCGTGTTTCGGCTGATGAGCGGCAAACAGATTCACGAGGAGCAGATGAAGCTGAGGGAGAAACAGAAAGCCAAGTCCTCAGGTGTATGAATTATTGGCACCCTAAAGATGGATTTGCTTTTAATGAGCTTAATCTAACACTGATATTGAAACTTTCCTACATAATTATCTGTGTCTGAGGGAGGAGATCATCCCCCAGGAACAGCAGCAATGATCCCTGTTGGCCTTGCAGTGAACATCCTGTCCAGGGCATGCTTACACTCACATAATGTCAACATGAGGCCAAACGATGCTTAAGATTAGCTCTGGCTGTTTCAGTGTTTATAAGGTGTCCGGCTCGTTGAGATGAAAGAATTGATTATTATAATGATAAATAACTAAACCCCTGTCCTTACTCTTGGCCTTGCTGCAGGTCATGAACTTTTTGTTTGAGCTTTTAATTTTTTACTGTTGGCCCGAATGTTCCTCGTTTAACCTCTAAGCATGACATATCTGTACCCCCTGCAGGTCCTGTTCAGCTGAAGGACCTGACCCTGTCCTCTGATATCGCCCTGCACGACCTGTATACTAAACTCAAACAAGTGGCAAACTGGCTGGAGAAAAAACATCACATCAGACTGACGCTGAAGGCAGGACGGAACAGCAATGTACAAGCACTGGTAAGAACGGCATTTACCATAAACCTTTGTATAACCGGTGTTTTTATAGGACAAGAACAAAAACACTTGTGTCTGTTGGCTTATATCAGGTCAGGCTAAGGTACCCTGACTTTACCTGTTATTTCTTTTTCGAACTGAAAACCGAAAGTGCCAGAGTGAATCAATATTTGTTTTAACACCAAGTATTAACAAGTAAGCAGGTAACATTGCCAAACTGTCCTAATATACACTGCTCAGAAAAATAAAGGGAACACTCAAATAACACATCCTAGATCTGAATGAATGAAATATTCTCATTGAACAAAGTTGTTCTGTACAAAGTTGAATGTGCTGACAACAAAATCACACAAAAATCATCAATGGAAATCAAATTTATTAACCAATGGAGGCCTGGATTTGGAGTCACACACAAAATTAAAGTGGAAAAACACACTACAGGCTGATCCAACTTTGATGTAATGTCCTTAAAACAAGTCACAATGAGGCTCGGTATTGTGTGTGGCCTCCACATGCCTGTATGACCTCCCTACAACGCCTGGGCATGCTCCTGATGAGGTGGCGGACGGTCTCCTGAGGAATCTCATTCAAGTCCTGGACAGTCTGTGGTGCAACATGACGTTGGTGGATGGAGCAAGACATGATGTCCCAGATGTGCTCAATCGGATTCAGGTCTGAGAACGGGCGGGCCAGTCCATAGCTTCAGTGCCTTCATCTTGCAGGAAATGCTGACACACTCCAGCCACATGAGGTCTAGCATTGTCCTGCATTAGGAGGAACCCAGGGCCAACCGCACCAGCATATGGTCTCACAAGGGGTCTGAGGATCTCATCTCGGTACGTAATGGCAGTCAGGCTACATCTGGCGAGCACATGGAGGGCTGTGCGGCCTTCCAAAGAAATGCCACCCCACACCATTACTGACCCACTGACAAACCGGTCATGTTGAAGGATGTTGCAGGCAGCAGATCGCTCTCCGCGGCGTCTCCAGACTCTGTCACGCTCAGTGTGAACCTGCTTTCATCTGTGAAGAGCACAGGGTGCCAGTGGTGAATTTGCCAATCCTGGTGTTCTCTGGCAAATGCCAAGTGTCCTGCACGGTGTTGGGCTGTGAGCACAACCCCCATCTGTGGACGTCGGGCCCTCATACCATCCTCATAGAGTCGGTTTCTAACACATGCACATTTGTGGCCTGCTGGAGGTCATTTTGCAGGGCTCTGGCAGTGCTCCTCCTGTTCTTCCTTGCACAAAGGCGGAGGTAGCAGTCCTGCTGCTGAGTTGTTGCCCTCGTACGGCCTCCTCCACGTCTCCTGGTGTATTGGCCAGTGTCCTGGTAGCACCCCCATCCTGTGAACACTACACTGACAGACACAGCAAACCTTCTTGCCACAGCTTGCATTGATGTGCCATCATGGATGAGCTGCACTACCTGAGCCACTTGTGTGGGTTGTAGAGTCCGTCTTATGCTACCACGAGTGTGAAAGCACCATCAACATTCACAAGTGACCAAAACATCAGCCAGAAAGCATAGGTACTGAGAAGTGGTCTGTGGTCCCCACCTGCAGAACCACTCCTTTATTGAGTGCGTCTTGCTAATTGCCAATAATTTCCACCTGTTGTCTATTCCATTTGTACAACAGCATGTGAAGTTGATTGTCAATCAGTGTTGCTTCCTAAGTGGACAGTTTGATTTCACAGAAGTTTGATTTACTTGGAGTTATATTGTGTTGTTTAAGTGTTCCCTTTATAGCAGTGTAGTTAATAAAACCGACTCATCTGTTACCTTCTTATATAGGATTTTAGTTGGGTAAAACCTGAACTGGACTTTGAGAAGAAGCGAATCAGGGTTTCGTTTAGATAAAACCTGGACCGGTCTATTGCAGAAAGCAGATCGGAGTTCTGGTTAGGTAAATTGATCTGCTTTTTGTAATAGTCCTGTCCAGGTTTTACTTAACCAGAATCCCAAGTTTTGAGCAGATCGGGATGTAGTAGTCCACGAATCTACAAAAGGTGGACTGGATCTTTACAAAAAGTGGATCAAGATTCCCATTAGGTAAAACCTGGACTGGACTATGATAAAAATCTGGATTCTGGTTACTAAAACTTAGTAACCAGAATCCAGATTCTGGAAGGAAGGTAAAACCTGGAGTGGATCTTTACAGAAAGCGGATTGGGATTCTATTTAGGTAACACCTGGAGTGGACTATTACAAAAAGTGGATCAGGATTCTGGTTGGGTTAAAGCTGGACTTTTTTGTTTTCTCAGTACTGGTGAACATGTTAATTACTGTGTGTGGTAATGATCCACACTCTGTGAATATAGGGGACAAAGAGCACCAGTGTTATTTCTTTATTTCAATCAAAAAGTAAATGCTTTATAGCCAGGGTAAATAACTAAACTTTAAACAATCATTCAGTTTAATTAACAATGAGACAAAGTATAATTGTGACAATAACAAAACAAACATTATGAACTGAGGTAATTAAGTGCTTTTCTTTTAACTGGCTTCAGGATACGGTTCTGGAAGAGATGGTGTCGAGACTAACGGTGCTGTTTGGCTTCGTCTCCAAACCCAAACTCATTCGGGAGGGTCAAGCAGCCAGCTGTGTCCTGCGTCCTCCATCAGCTAAAGAGCTGCAACAAGCAGCACGGCACGCAGCTCAAACTCCAACCACGTCTCCCCAGTCAGAGCCTGAGCAGCAGAACCCGTCTACCTCCACATCAGAGCCTGATAAAGAGCCTCAGCCGCAGTGACGTGGTTACAATAAAGCAGCTTTTCATACACAACCCAGTTGTCGTGTGATGTCACGGCACTATGGAAACAATTTGACATCATGACATTTTTTAGAAATCTGACTCAAACGTCCCAATCATTACCCCACGGGGGGTCAGTGAAACAGCTTCTGTAATGGCTTTTAACTTTTCTTTGACTTTTACAGACTCTCAGTTACTGAATTCATTATGGGCTAATGTCCATGTGTTCTGATTTGCTGGATTCTGACTGGCTAATAAAGCCTATTGCTTGAGATAAAGCGAGTGCTGATTGGCTGAAAGGCCTGACCAATGCATGTGGCTCTACTGAATTTTCTGATTTTCTCAACTCTGACTGTCTAACTTGAGGGTATTCAGACACTGACATCTCTTCAGCTGAGGGACACATTGTCAGAGCAGGCGTTTCCTTGTTGATTCTAGGCTCCGCCTTAGGATTGAGTGCTGATTGGGTCGGTTCAGAAGCAGCTGAGGTTTCTGATTGGCTTTTCTTTGGAGATTTGTAGCCACTCAGACGGGAGGCTAGTGATCGTGTTGAACGGGGTTTCGTCTGAAATAAACAAAGGAAATAAAAACGTTTTGTTTTCTGTATCACCTTCAACAATAAATAAGTGCTAAAAGCCCATGACTAAGCATCGATCTACTAATTACATGGAACTGTTTGATCTTGAAGGACTGAAAGCCTGAAAACATGCTAATATACTAATGAGCATGTACAGGAAATGTCTGCCTTAGTGTTAAAATGAAATGTCTTTCAGTCACGTCAGCGTAGCCTAAGGCAGTTCTTAGTGACAGTTCAGTTTACAACAAAGCAGATGGAGTGGACCTTTATGAGGATGGATAATAACCTAATCCTTCAGGCCTTTTAAAGCAGAAACACTCAAAAAAAAAAAACTTTACCTGCTTTTTCCTCTCAGGGTCATGGACCACACAGTGGCGCTGTAAACTTTGCTGTGGGCAAAAATAAATGATCAAAAGGCTAGTCATCGCTTTACAGAAACAGAATCATATTCCAGAGCAGTAGGTGTCAGTCTGTAAACTATATGTGCTCCTGTTAACCTGCTCTTCTCTTAGATAATATCTGATATAATAGCAAATCTTAATAGTTGGGATGAGGACAGTGGTTTGGGAACAGAGTTCTACTAGTTTGTGAACCTCGACTTTAGACGTTTCATAGTTGAATTTGATAATTATTTTATACATAAACTATTAATGCACACAAAACTATTAATACAGTGGCATCCAAAAATCACTCCCAATCAGTGCCTTGCTCAAAAGATTTTTACCCTCATGGAGAAGGATTTTCCACATCCGGGGTGGGTGCAGGTAAAGTTTCGCTCCTGCTCGTGGAAGGACAGGATGTGGCTCTGCAGGTTAAAGGGCGTGGTGTAAGAACGAGTGCAGTCCTCTCTGGGACAATAAAACACGGTCCGAACTTCAGAGTGAATGCGCTCGTGCTGCTTCAGGAACCACCGATCCCTGAACATCTTCTTACACACCTCACACTGCACTCTCTCTGCACACACACACACACACACCAGAACAGTCAACTACAGCAACGCATGGTCAATGATCAGACCTCACAAAGCAAGACAAACGTGTGTAACGTGTGTAACACTGATCAGTCCTAACATAAAAATCACTTGCACTAAAAGCGGATCGGGATTTAGGATGAGTACAACATGGGATGGACTTTTACTAAAAGTGGATCAGGATTTAGGTTGGGTAAAACCTGGATTGGACTTCTACAAAAAGCGGATCAGGAGTTCAGTTGGGTAAAATCTGGACTGGACTTTTGCTAAAAGTGGATCAGGAGTTCAGTTGGGTAAAATCCGGACTGGACTTTTACTAAAAGTGGATCAGGATTTCAGTTGGGTAAAATCCGGACTGGACTTTTACTAAAAGTGGATCAGGATTTCAGTTGGGTAAAATCCGGACTGGACCACTTGGCTACCACATAGCAATTCGATCCACTTGCTAAGTGGTTTTATTTATTATGTTCTCTTTTCATTTTTATATTTAGTTTCTGTGTATTTAAACTATTACTTAGGTAACTTACTTTCTAGAAAATAGACAGACAATAGTCCACCACTAAAACGTCCAGGCAACAGCGTCCTGTAGTAACTAAAGGATGACCAACACAACCTGTGCAGCAACAGCCGAACTACTGTCTATCACTTTACCTCTACAGCAGGGTGTTTAAAAACTCCAGCAGCACTGCCATGTCTGAATCTTTGTGATTTGTGTCAGAGTGCTTGCCATAATTACCCTACAGTCTACACTCCTATCAGAGGTTGTGATTGGTACATTACTGTAGCAGCTTACCTATATGCTCTTTCTTGTGCTTGGTGAGCTCGGTCCAGTTCTTTCCTATGAATGTGCAATTCTCAGATTCACATGGATAACCTGCTCACAGAAAACATACGGGTCTATCTCAGCACATGAGGCGTTTGCTGCTGATTGGCTCGTTAAGCTTTTGTACTAGTTGTACTGCAGAAGTGGGAGGGCGTACCCTTATGCACTTTCTCATGCCGTTTCTGTTTGCTGGGGCTTCTAAACCGCTTGTCACAGCCTTCGTAGGAACATCTACAAAGAAAGATTTACAGAAGGCACATCAGCATTTTATTATACACTCACCAGCCACAACTCATGCAATGCCATGTTCAACGTCACTTAAATCAACAGGTGCACCTAACAAAATGTATATGCACCATATATTATACAGTCATATATTTATTTAACATTCAATATACTGAATAGATCTCATACAGTAAAAGACAACAATAATATAATGAGATTATACATAGTAGATCATATTATAAATGAAATGAGTGCAATGTCTAATACTTCATCTTTAATCCAAGCTGCAATTCATTTTGATATTTTTGAACCTACCGTCTGATTCTCCAGACTATTTTAACTAAAACATCTGCATTTTGAGACACGTGCTGAACTTCAGCTGGGAAATGGAAACATTCTGTCAGAATGAATTCATATAACCCCAGCAACAAAGGGTCGTTCTTACTTGTAAGGCAGCTGCAGCGTGTGTTCACTTTCATGGATCTTCAGCAGGTTGTTTTTCTTAAAGCTTTTTCCACATCCTTCAAATGTGCACTGCATAAACATAAGGAATAGTAAAAAGACCAACAGAAAAGGATGCATGTAGTTTAACAGGCCGGCTGCATGCATGGCTTTAAAACGTCCCACCTCTTCATTCATTGATTCATTAAGCTTATCTGTGTGATCAGGTATACATTATAATTTTAACAGTCAACTTCAGTCAGGTCGACTAGTAAATCAGATTAAATGTAACAACGCGGAGTTTTCAGTCTGATCAGGTGGAACAAAATCATGTGACGTAGAGATCATTGTTTATTCAGAAAAGCTTTTCCATCATCTTTTTGCAGCATTTCAGCTTTGGTGATATTCTAACTTTTCCACCTCGCCCTAGCATAAGACTCTCTTTGCAATATTTGGGTTTTGACTTTAACCATTCAGGTTTTTCTTTGTGCAGTTTTAAAATTCGCAAAGACTTGGTGGACGGAAAACCCGCTTATGACTAATGTGCTGGGACTCACAGTGTAGAGCTTCATTTCCAGCTTGTGTTTGCGTGATATGTGCTTCTTCAGGTTGGAGTTGGTAGTGAAACTTTCTGGGCATCCTTCCTCACCACACCTGAGCGAGAGTAAAAAGTGTAGGACATTACTTACAGCAATGGAAAAATGTACAATAAGCACCACACACACTCTTCACCAAAACACACTAAGGATCTGCGATGTTCCGCATTTCTGCCCTGAAAGTGCTCTTACTTGTAAGGTCTCTCTCCGGTGTGAGTGAGTTCGTGGCGAGAAAGATGAAATTTAGTGCAGAAAGACTTGTCGCACCCATCATACTCGCATTTGAAGGGCTTCTGCAAAACACAAGCGGGGATTGTCAGTGTTTTCAGTTTCAGTTGAGTAAAACCTGGACTGGACTTTACAAAAAGTGGATCGGGATTTCAGTTAGGTAAAATCTGGATTGGACTTCTACAAAAAGTGGATTGGGATTTCAGTTGAGTAAAACCTGTACTGGACTTTACAAAAAGTTGATCGGGATTTCAGTTGGGTAAAACCTGGACTGGTCTTCTACAAAAAGTGGATCGGGATTTCAGTTGGGTAAAACCTGGACTGGTCTTCTACAAAAAGTGGATCGGGATTTCAGTTGAGTAAAACCTGTACTGGACTTCTACAAAAAGTGGATCGGGATTTCAGTTTCAGTGGAGTAAAACCTGGATTGGACTTTTACAAAAAGTGGATCAGGAGTTCAGTTGGGTATAAAATCTGGACTGGTCTTCTACAAAAAGTGGATCGGGATTTCCAGTTGGCTAAAACCTGACTGGACTTTACAAAAAGTTGATCGAGATTTTCAGTTGGGTAAAACCTGGACTGGGCTTTAATAAAAGCAGGATCAAGATCTCAGTTTGAGTAAAAACCTGTATGGACTTCTACAAAAAGTGGATCGGAGATTTCAGTTGAGTAAAAACATGGATTGGACTTTTACAAAAAGCGGGGATCAGGAGTTCAGTTGGGTAAAAACCCTGGAGCTGGTCTTCTAAAAAAAGTGGATCGGGATTCAGTGGGGTAAGGGTAAAACCTGGACTGGTCTTCTACAAAAAGTGGATCGGGATTTCAGTTGGGTAAAACCTGGACTGGTCTTCTACAAAAAGTGGATCGGGATTTCAGTTGAGTAAAACCTGTACTGGACTTTACAAAAAGTTGATCGAGATTTCAGTTGAGTAAAACCTGGACTGGACTTCTACAAAAAGTGGATTGGGATTTCAGTTGAGTAAAACCTGTACTGGACTTTACAAAAAGTTGATCGGAATTTCAGTTGGGTAAAACCTGGACTGGGCTTTTACTAAAAGAGGATCAAGATCTCAGTTGAGTAAAACCTGTACTGGACTTCTACAAAAAGTGGATCGGGATTTCAGTTGAGTAAAACCTGGATTGGACTTTTACAAAAAGCGGATCAGGAGTTCAGTTGGGTAAAACCTGGACTGGTCTTCTACAAAAAGTGGATCGGGATTTCAGTTGGCTAAAACCTGGACTGGGCTTTTACTAAAAGAGGATCGAGATTTCAGTTGAGTAAAACCTGGACTGGACTTCTACAAAAAGTGTATCGGGATTTCAGTTGGGTAAAACCTGTACTGGACTATTACAAAAACTGGATCGGGATTAGTGTCCTGTGGTAATTTAATGGGTAAGGAACTGGACTATGGACCAGAAGGTCCAGGGTTCAAATCCCACCTCTGCCAAGCTGCCACTGTTGGGTACTTGAGCAAGGCCCTTAACCCACAATTGCTTGGATTGTAGGATTGTATCAATTGTAAGTCGCTCTGGATAAGGGCGTCTGCTAAATGCTGTACATTAACATTTACATTTACAAGATCTATGTCTTGTCAGTAAAGGTGGCAGGAATTGACAGAAGCAACCCAATGTATTCAGCATTTCAAGAAAGTAGTTGTTTCCATACTCTCTAAAGATAAGATTTTACTCATCTTAAATAGTAAAAAATGTGGTGATCAATGCTGACATTAAATAAATCAACGTATTGGAAACTCCGCTGTATATTGCCAGTTTTCTGTCCACGCCTCCTCCACTTGGATTGGCTAGCGAGTTAAGTCGCTTTCAAATGGAGAACGTGGATTGGACAGTCACCTGCCTGTCTTATGACCTACCAACCAATCATATTACGGTATTATGCAGCGACCAATCCCACGGCTTTAGGCGAGTTATGCCAAGCACGTGGGAAACCAAAATGCCGGCTACGTCCATCATCAAACAACAGCACTAATTAGTACGTCAAAGTTATAATGTTACTTGAGTGTCAGTAACCGTAACAGTTAATTTGACTCACTATTATTAGATGCGATTAGAACGAGCCTAAAACAATAGTTAGCATTTACTATTTAAGCGGATGAGAACGGAGCCTCAAACTATTCTGAGCCGTCTTGCCAGCACTCACCACTCCGGTGTGTTTACATAAGTGAGCCTCGAGCTTCCATTCTTTATCGTAGGAGGCCTGGCAGTCCGGAAAAGAGCAGACATACTGTCCAGCGGTAACATTTCTAATCTCCCGCATTATAAAAAAGGAAAACCACGAGACCTTACACAGGACCAACGTGTGCACTACGGCGCCATGCTGCTTTATGTCATGACGTCACATGGAAAGTACCATTTAAACTGGCAAGAAGGGTAAGACGGGAACGACACGACGTACATAAAACACAAATAAATTAATACACGACATGTAATCAGCTTATTATGTGGTAACATATTTATGTTAAAACGTTTAACTTGATTTTTTTGCATCAAAGTTCAGAAATGTTAGGTGGAGCGATCCAAAATATGCATCGTTTTAAAGAGTGCTATAGTTGGTAGCATAATTCACTCAGATAAAGCGCTAAATAAAATAATTTTCCATGTTTTTATGTTTAAAACCATTAAAAAGTAGAATTGCAAACAGACTGATTGTAATAAAACAGTTAAAAATGGCAAGGCGTTATACATTGTCATGTGACTCGTATTTACTGAACAGCATTATGGGATCAGTAGTTCATTTGCTAAACTAAGCTGGCAGTAATTCGTTGAATTCCCGCGTTTACGCAGTTTGCGGCCATATTACACCAAAACACGTTTCATATATTTTTTCTTTCCAGGACAGGTTGGTAAGATAAATAAGGTACTGCTCCGATTGTTTAGGACTTCAGAAATTTCCAAGTAGGCTTTACAGATCTAGCCTCAACGTAATTAGGAAGTGACAGCTTCCAGTCATCACTATGCTATATATAATCATTATACCATTTCTAAAACAACAAATCTATGCGCATGTCTTGCACGTGGGTTTTTCACCTATCCATAAGAACACAGGATGCTGTCTTGTTTTATTAATAAGCTGTATTTAATATGATGATTTAAATTAACTTAACACATACTCATCACTCATAAAAAAGGAAAATGTCATGTGTTATCTTTTTGTCTGAATAGACACCTGCTTTCACACGTCACTTTCTCCCCATTAAACCCTCCTATGCCCTCTGCTTTCCTTGGACAATCTCCCACTGTGCCATCTTCTCATCCTGGACAGAGAGAGCACACACTAGGGTGCCACCATGTTAATCAGTGCTTCTAATCCTCTGTGTCAGTGTTGTGAGCTCACGTGAAACAGTCTCATTCCTTTTTGGTAACGAGATCCTCCAGTTTTACTGTAATGCTATATTAATGACATGAACCAGAGCACAGGGTCCAGACTTCAGCTGCTTAAGAGCCACAAAGATTTTGTTGAAATGTCACAAGTAATGTATTGACTATGGTGTGAAATAAGACCTAAAATGTAATTCAACTATTACTGATATATAAGAATGTTAGGGACACCAAATCGGACCAGACCCAATCTAGACCTGAGTTACTAATTAGACTGTGAGACTGTTGCTTTGTTTTATTATTCGGAGGAGCAGATTACAGTGACAAAGGCAACAATACTAATATTAACTGTGAGAAAGAAAGGCCTTAATCTTAGTTAGATAGAACGGATCTAAGTCTGTATGAAAAGCTATCAACAGAGCCACCATGGATCTACAGCACAGGATTTGATTTTGATGCATTCATTACTTTCTAAAAGTTGACCTGATCTTTTATGAAGTTGTGATTGGAGACAAACTAGGTTTTCCATGGTTCTAATGTGCTTAAAATCATTTTCATTTTCAGGATGTGGAAAGGTTCTGAAAATGAAAGACTATCCATCAGGTTTTGAAAAAGTCATGAAATAATTCTACAGATATACCAATCCATTACTGGTTATTGATACTGTTAGTGATACTGGTATGAAATACTACAATAATATTAAATTAGATTGACGTATTTTGCAGTATAGTTTATGCTAGGAACTATTAATTAATGGTAAAGTATCATCATTCGATCAGCTGTGCCCGAGGGTGGGAAGGTTGTGTGTGGACTCGACTCCTGCCACTGCAAGTGACCCTTCGGACTCAGTTCATATATGAAAATAAAATCCCTATAGCTTTTCGAATCTGAAATACCTTTTAACCAACTTCATACTTCCTGTAAGATATGAAATCTTTCACTGTCACACTTGAGACCTAGCTTTGTGCCTAACTTCTCTCTTTAATTGTGATATGCATTCCAGAGCAGCAGTCCATGTCCTATTATTTCCCCATTTGCTATACAGGGTTTGCAGAGCCCTGCATCGTGCCTTGTAATCAGACATGGTGAGAGATTTAGAATTGTGTGCCTTATCCATAGTCTTGGTGTTAAAATGATTTAATGCCTACTTCCAGATACCACTGTTCCTCCTGTGGCTCTCTTCCTCTCATAGACACAAAAAGCAAAAATAAACATATACACACTTGCCTGCAAATCCAGACCACTCTCCTGAGCGAGGGTGTGAGACGTGTTTAGGCAAGAGATGGGATGAGATGTTTAGGCAAGAAATGTTTATTTGATGGAAACAGGGAAATAGCCCTTTGAGAGTGAAAGGAGTGCCAAAGACAGATTATGTGCAAAGTTCATAAACAGTAATAGATGATGGACAATTTGAACAAAAAAAAAAAAAAAAAAGAAAGCCAGCACTGGATCCATTGGTGGTGGGTTGGTTATTGAACAAACAACAATTGTCTGTAAAATATGCAGCGTAGCAATTGCCACAAAAGGTAGCAGTAACACAAATTTGCTTTAATGATTTGAAATGCCACCCACTGCAAAGCAAAGAAAGAAGAACAAACTCTTCATGTCCAAAATTGAAACTGCTAATGAATATAAACAAGAATGTTTTCATTTCTTTTAGTCTGCATTTTTTTCTTAACCCAGACCTATATTGCATGGATTTCTAGAATCCTCATACTGGTGTTTTTGTATGCATTAAAAGTGATAAATCAATCATTTATGAAGTGCTTTAGAGGCAATTTCAAAATATTGAGATGTGTATTGTGTATCGTGATGTTTAGGTAATAAAAAAATAATATATATATATACAGTGGGGCAAAAAATTACCAAATTAGCCACTGATTGTGCACGTTCTCCTGCTTAGAAAGATGAGCGAGGTCTGTAATTTTCATCATAGGTACACCAACTATGAGAGACAAAATGAGAAAAATAAATCCAGGAAATCACATTGTAGGATTTTTTAATAATTTCATTGTAAATTATGGTGGAAAATAAGTATTTGGTCATTAACAAAAGTTCAACTCAATACTTTGTAGCATAACCTTTGTTGACAGAGGTCAGACGTTTCCTGTAAGTCTTCACCAGGTTGGCGCACACTGTAGCTGGTATTTTGGCCCATTTCTCCATGCTGATCTCCTCTAGAGCAGTGATGTTTTGGGGAAACACAGACTTTCAACTCCCTCCACAATTTTTCTATGGGGGTGAGGTCTGGAGACTGGCTGGACCACTCCATGACCTTGAAATGCTTTTTATGGGGCCACTCCTTCGTTGCCCGAGCGGTGTGTTTGGGATCATTGTCATGCTGGAAGACCCAGCCATGTTCCATCTTCAATGCTCTCACTGATGGAAGGAGGTTTTGGCTTAAAATCTCACGATACATGGCCCCGTTCATTCTTCCCTTAACACGGATCAGTCGTCCTGTCCCCTTTGCAGAAAAACAGCCCCAAAGCATGATGTTTCCACCCGCATGCTTCACAGTAGGTATGGTGCAACTCAGCATTCTTCTTCCTCCAGTTGAGTTTTTACCAAAAAGTTCTATTTTGGTTTCATCTGACCACATGATATTCTCCCAATCCTCTTCTGGATCATCCATATGCTCTCTGGCAAACTTCAGACGGGCCTGGACACGCCTGGCACTGCAGGATCTGAGTCCCTCTCGGCGTAGTGTGTTACTGATGGTAGCCTTTGTTACTTTGGTCCCAGCTCTCTGCAAGGTCATTCATCAGGTCTCCTCCTTGTAGTTCTGGGATTTTTGCTCACCGTTCTCATGATCATATTGACTCGACGGGATGAGATCTTGCGTGCGGCCAGATCGAGGAGAATTATCCAATGGTCTTGTATGTCCCTTAAATCTTCCACTTTCTTACAATTGCTCCCACAGTTGATTTATTCACACCACCCTGCTTGCTATTGTAGATTCCTTCTTTCCATCTTGGTGCATGGCTACAATTTCCTTGCTGGGTCCTTCTGCAGCTCCTGTGGGCTTGGCCATGGTTAAGTTTGGAGTCTGACTGGTTTGAGCTGTGGACAGTTTCTTTTAATATAATACAGATAACGATGTCAATAGGAGCCATTAAACAGGTAATGAGTGGAGGAACAGAAGAGCTTCGTTAAGAAGAAGTTATCAGATCTGTGAGCGCATAAATCTTGCTTGTGTTTGTGAAGGTGACCAAATACTTAATGTTTCCACCTGATTTACAATTAATTCTTTAAAAATCCGACTGTGATTCCTGGATTTTTTTTCTCATTTTGTCTCTCATAGTTGAAGTGTACCTATGATGAAAATTACAGACCTCTCTCATCTTTCTAGGTAGGAAAACTTGCACAATCAGTGGCCGACTAAATACTTTTTTGCCCCACTGTGTATATATATAATTATAGTGTAGCTTACCTTAAACGCCTTTAAATAATAATAATAATGTATTGAAAGGAAAAAAAACAAATCTAAAATGGTTAGTCTATTGGCAGACTGAGGGTGCTGCTGCTCAGCTCAATCAGTTGGCAGCTGCCCAAATGCCCAGCAACTGCGGGGGAGTATCGGACTGTGTGCCATTTGCCCAGGGAAAAATTGAAATTGAAAATTCAGAATGTGATTTCTGCTGAATGTGTATTTATGTATATTATCAGACTCCCATCATTGCAGGGGGAGCTCCTGTATTTTATTGACTCATGGTCTTATTTGCAACTCTAAGGTGAATATAATAACTAAAATAAATAAAAATGCTAGTGTAACACGCAGATCCTAGGTTACAGGTTGCGTGTAGCACAGAATGCTCTAATAATTTAAATGTTGGACATGATGTATTCAAAAGTTGGTAAGTTATTCAGTAACCCTTGATTGTAAGTCATTGTCTTTTTGTCTTTGCACAGTATTCAGTCGTCATGAGGACTGGAGAACATGCAGATGGTTGTGGATTTATTGAATTGACAGATTTCCATACTAGCTCTGTTAACTTTGTGGCTGCAGCTAAACCATTCACACACTTGTGGAAATGTGTGTTTGTGTTGCAGTTTGTGATGTAATAATTTCAAAATAGTTTCAGTTGAGCAGTATTTCTATCCATCGTCCAATGTATGTCAGAGACAACCGGTGCTACTATCCCACGTCTCCTCCTTTCATTCGACACTTTCTCCTTTGCCCTCTGGTGCCCCCTTACCATCCAAGTATGCACCAACGCTGACCTCCCCCACTCTATCATCACAAAGATGCCAGTGATGGTGGGAGCGATGGAAGAGGAGGAGGAGGAGTACCCTCCTGTCCCGGACCACAGGAGCTGGGCTAATCACATTAAAATAAGATGGGAAGTAGACAGCGGCATGAAACCCGGGATCTCGCTGGCACGACTAATCCAGTTAGCCCCAGGATGACAAAGCAGCCACGCTGTCTCTCCTCGGTGGCTGGGAAAAGAAACACTCTCTTTCCCAGGAGCGTGTTCACCTGTATGGTAACACAGATGCCAACACAAGTTGGCATTTTGATGCCTATTAGGGGCAGACAATTGGCACTTGGCACGTACCAACCTGTTTTGTTCTGTCTGGTTTTTCACACCAGCATGATACCCCCTGCCTGGCATAGCTCCAGGGCTGGGCAGCATGTTATTGTGGTCATAGAAAAAGAAACAGAAGACCATCAGTGGCATTCCGTTAGATCTTCCCTCCTCATCCTGTCTGGAGACAGATAGATGAGCTCCTCAATAAACCCCAGATTTACATCTGAGTTTAATCTGCTATGAAACAAAATGGAAGCTTTATACAGTGCCACAGTCTGATGGTATACGATTCATATTACAATAAATCATGTCAGGGTAATGTAACACTGCTTTTGCAGGTTAACCTACAATACTTTAATCTGTTTGGGTTTTAATATGTTTGCGAATTGTGATGCGATGACATCTCTCAAAATGGCAGAGCACATGGGTTGGTTAGATGTCCATGATAAACGTAGTTACAGTGTAATTTAAGCCCTATGAAACATCTATTTTAGTAATTTACCAAGACATCTGAGGAAAATTTTCCACTGTCATTGTCCCTTTCCAATGTCCAGAATAAAGACTCGATGAGAATTGGCTTAGCCTTAGAGTGGCTTCCCATGTTGAAAGCAGTCATTCATAGTTCTGTTTAAATGAATGTAACTGTACAAATAAAGTAATAGTTTTAAGCACTTTAAATGAACCATACTGTATTTATTCAATATCAGCCACCCCTGTGGCAATTCAGAGAGCAATGAACATTTCTAAAATGTTGAGTAATTTATTTGAAAGCTTAAAGTCTAGGCTGTAATAAAAACACAGACATAACATTCCTACCATGGTCTGAGAATATTTATTTACAAAAGTTTCCCAATTTGAAAAATTGGTGGTGACATCCCTTCTTAAAAACTGAGGCGTGTCCATGGCTTATTAAGGGGTTGGGGCGAGACCTAATGTGTAGAAACGACTTAAGCTGTGGAAACTAAAGAATTAATAATAAGATAATATTGTTTCCACACCTCACTAACTCATTCTGCGCATTATGATCTCGTTCCAACACCTTACTAAGTCATGCCTTAATTTTTTTAAGAAATGTGGGTTTGTAGCAAGTGTTTGCAAAAAATGTTTAGCTCCTCGAACAAAGCTTACAAAGAAGATCACCAGATAATTCCTGCTAAAAAAATAATGAAAGCAATGTTGTGTTTTGGACACTGGTATGTTGATCATCCAGTCAATGCGAATTTACCAACTAAACCAGCATCAGACCGGCAATAACCAGTATAAACAACTTGGAGAACATGGAACTCGTATGGTCGTGCATTTCAGCATAGCAGCATATGAAACACAACATGTGCTGGTCTTTGGTGTAATTCCTTATATATTTAGTATTCAGAAGGTTTAAACAGAATATTTATGGACTTTTTAAAATGTCATGTTGTAATGTTTTGTCACACACTATACTTGTGAGGATGTTCCATTGACATAATGAGCTATTTGAGCATAAGGAGCTAATTAATACTACACCTACCCCTAAGTAACCTAAAGCAAATCTTTTGGCTCTTTTGGTTTTTCAAATAAAGGTGACCATTTTTGTAAAAAAGCAATTAAAGAAGTTACGACCCATAAAACAGTTCTCACAAGTCAAAATTTTCCTATCGTCATAACGCTTGGTCCTCACAAATATAGCAAGACAATGTACACACACATTTGTCTCTATATCCCTGTGAGGACTTTCCATTGAATGCCATTCTTCCCATTGATTACTACAGCTAATTAATGTTACCTCAACCTGATCATAAAACTAATCTTAACCTCAGTAACCTAAAACAAATATTTTGGCTATTTTGGTTTTTCAAATACAAGTTTCAGTCTTTGTAAAGAAGCAATTATTTTCATGAAGACCTGGAAATGGTCCTCATGTCAAATTGGTCAGATATTCCTATCCTTTGGACACTTGGGCCTCAAGTATTGGTAGAAGAATACACACACACACACACACACACTCCTGTGCATATGGTAAAAGAATCGATTAATGCGTCTCTGGAAGCAGTGGGAAAACCAGCCGTCAGAAGAGATCCGTCAAGTGTTTACTCTCGATAATTGTGCCCTCCTCCTCACAAACACACTGACTCCCCCTCACCCCCCAAAACTGCCCTCTTTATGGCTCACTTTTTGTATAGGCTGAGGATTAAGTCGAGTGGTAAAACAGTGATTTAATAATCCTAGCATGGCTGTGTGCACTACTTAAACCATCAGCCCCGACAGCCTGTAGGAGATCCCGATGGGAAACTTTCAGATTTAGAAAAAAAAACAGCACTAGGAGGAGGGTGCAAAAGCTTTTTTTTAAAAAAACAACAGTACTTGATGAGCCGTTATAGGGTTTTTAATTCCACTGAAAAAACAATTTCCAATTCTCAGAGAGAAGAGCCAAGTGTGAGAAAGAAGCCAGACAGAAGACCAGGTGCAGCAAGTGTGTGTGTGTCACAGCAAACAAACAGTGTAAAGAAGCGTAGCTTCCGCTCGCCAGATTGTACTTTTGATTTTGTTGTGTATGAAGTCGTTGCCAGCTTTCACCACACCAACGTTCCTTCTAAATCGATTAAGGTGCAGACAATGTGATCTTGAAGTAAGACTTCGTGTTGAATCTGTTGTTTCTTCAAAACCAACGACTGATGGGTCTTTATATGGGGAGTTTACCAGAGCGTTTGGTGCCAAAACTATCAATAGGCCAGTCACGAATGTGTACAATTTCCATTTCCAAAGGTTTCATTGCTAGCAGAAAAACTTCCAAATCCAGTATGAAAGATTCAAGTCCTAACACTAATTGTTCAATTACCAAAGGTTCCAGTTCCAGAGACTAGAGACTATGAACGAAGGTTCCAGTAACAAGGTTCAAGTTTCAATGCTAGTGGTGGTTCTTGTAGTACCAAAGGTTTCAATTGCAGTGCCAAGGTTTCTAGTTCTTGTAGGAAAGTTCCAGACTGGAAAGAAAAATTGTTTGGAAAAAAACTAAAATTATCCAGGATACCAATGTTGGTTTGTTTAAGGGCACTTTAGAAACTCACTTTATTAAACACACACAGACAGGTTGCTCCATCTGGGATCATGTGTGTGTGTGTATGTTAACTTCCGGCCTATTCACACAGGCCACAATGCATAATGCATACCATTTCCTTAAAAACAGTTACATATAGCAGAAATATGCAACAACATGAGTTTTAACATCTGAATCTCACATTGGATGCGAAGACGTATGTCAGCAGCATACATGTAAAATGATACCAGATCTTGAAGTGCAAGATGAATTAATTTAACCACTTTAGTAAAAGAATAATGACTCTGATATGAAACACACTCCTCCTTGAGGTTTTGTGTGGATTTGGGCTATTCAGTGGTACTCGTCTTTAAAGCTAACATTTATTCAGTAACCGTCAGCCTTTTGGCTGCATCTGTCGTCCTCCAGTCTAATCTACTCAAGACTCGTTCAGCTGAGACATAATAGCCTTATTTTCTCGAGTGCCGGATAATCGGAGTCTGTTTAAGTGGAGAATCAACTATCTTTAATGGAAAGAGACTATGCTAATGGCTCTGCCATTAACAGATAATGTCGCAGGTGTTTTGACTTTATGACTTCAACCTCGAAGCTCAAAACGGCCAGAGAGAGATTACGAGTTTAAAGTGTGTATTTAAACTGAAAAGTGTCTTGGAGGTAGGCCTGAGACATTTAGGACTGCTAATTAATTTAAATTGTGTTTTTGATTACTTAAAATGATACGTATTGTTTGTTTTTAATGAGAAACTAGACAGATGTCTCGCACAGACGGTTAGCATTTTGAAGCTAATGGAGGGGAGAACGGAGCTGCTGCCACAAATGCGTTCAAATGTTGACAATTGACGTTAGATTGACGGCGTATATTTTAAAAGCGTGGAAGACAGTGCCACCTAGCGGACAATTCTGTCTATGTCGATAAATGCTCACTAAATTATTATCAATACTGCCTTTTTCATTTCATGCATGTCTTCTAAATTACATAAAATGACATTTGTTATATGGGTTTTATACCAGAGTTGTACCTAAATGCCAATTTTGTTTAATCAGACGCTCTTAATTTGCTAGAACTTGTCAGTCACAAGTGTTCCATTATATTTTTACACAAACTCATCTTGCAGAATCGTTCAATACAAAAAAAGCAACTTGTGGGTGAGGTAAAATCCAATACAGCCATAGAGCCAAGTGTCTGAAGGTAGAGTTTAGTAGTCCTGAGATTTGAACTCCTAATCCTCGAGTCATTAGAGAACATGGAAGTGAATTAAATTTTTATCCCAAATGAAGACAATCTTTTTTTTTTTTTTGGATACAGTGGGGCAAAAAAGTATTTAGTCAGCCACTAATTGTGCAAGTTCTCCTACCTAGAAAGATGAGAGGGGTCTGTAATTTTCATCATAGGTACACTTCAACTATGAGAGACAAAATTAGAGAAAAAGCCAGGAAATCACATTGTAGGATTTTTAAAGAATTTAATTGTAAATTATAGTGGAAAATAAGTATTTGGTCAGCAAGTTGGCGTGAATAAATCAACTGTGGTAGCAATTATAAGAAAATGGAAGACATACAAGACCATTGATAATCTCCCTCGATCTGGGGCCCCACGCAAGATCTCATCCCGTCGGGTCAATATGATCATGAGAACGGTGAGCAAAAATCCCAGCACAAATCTCAGAACTACACAGAGGGACCTGATGAATGACCTGCAGAGAGCTGGGACCAAAGTAACAAAGACTACCATCAGTAACACACTACGCCGAGAGGGACTCAGATCCTGCAGTGCCAGGCGTGTCCCCCTGCTTAAGCCAGTACATGTCCAGACCCGTCTGAAGTTTGCCAGAGAGCATATGGATGATCCAGAAGAGGATTGGGAGAATATCATGTGGTCAGATGAAACCAAAATAGAACTTTTTGGTAAAACTCAACTGGAGGAAGAAGAATGCTGAGTTGCACCATACCTACTGTGAAGCATGCGGGTGGAAACATCATTCTTTGGGGCTGTTTTTCTGCAGAGGGGACAGGACGACTGATCCGTG
>JAJAGP010000119.1:757970-786272 GCA_025084515.1 Ancistrus triradiatus | reverse complement strand
AATGTTCAAGAATCAGTGACAAAGTTGCACCGAGGCCAACGACCCCAAACCCTGCTCAAAATCTACTAAGGCATTCATGCAGAGGAACCAGTACAACATTCTGGAATGGCCATCTCAGTCCCCAGACATGAATATTACTGAAAATGTGGGCTGTCCATGCTCGGAAACCGTCAAACCTGACTGAACTGGAGATGTTTCTAAAGAAGAATGGTCCAAAGCACCTTCAACCAGAATCCAGACTGGAAGCTGTAGGAAGCGTTTAGCGGCTGTTATTTCGACAAAAGGAGGATCTACTAAATATTGATGTAATTTTTCTGTTGGGGTGCCCAAATTTATGCACCTGCCTAATTTTGTTTGAATAATTACTGCACACATTCTGTAAATCTTATAAACTTTATTTTACTTCTCAAATATCACTGTGTTCATCTGCTATATGATATATTTAACTCAAGTTGCTGATCTGAACAACCAATGATTTATAAACTAAAATCATGAAAATTATCAGGGGTGCCCAAACTTTTTCATACGACTGTACTGTCAAACTGACCCAGTCTTGCAGAAATCTAGTCTACAACATCGGGAGAATTCCATACTTTCTTTCCAGGGAAGCCAACCAGTTGTTCGTCCGATCTGGTCTTTCCGTGTGTACAGTCAGAGCCCTGCAACTGATTCAGAAAGCAGCAGCATGTCTGGTTTTCAGCTGTCCCAAATTTTCTCATGTCACCCCACTGCTGCGTTCCCTCCACTGGTTCTCTGTAGCTGCTGCACCAGATTCAGAACTCTGATGCTTGCCTAAAAGGAAGACAAGAAGCAAGACTCTTCTCCATACTGCACCCAGGTCGTGGAATGGACTTAATGTCAGAAACTCTCGCTGTCCTCAAACGGCAACTAAAGACTCAACTCTTCCCTCATGCCTCAGGATTTCACTGCAGAGGATTCAACCATTCCTCGCCATGGGAACCACCAAGGTGTTTGTCCAGTCTATTGTTATATTAAACCTAGGGCTGGGAGATAAAACAGTAACGATAATTATCGAGCAGTACCTTCCTCGATAGAAATATAAGATGTGGTTGATACAGCCCTTTCCATCCGTGTTTGAACAGATAACATGAAAAGCCAGTGACAATGGGAATAGCGAACCAATGCCGATCCAATCATGGCTGGAATAGAGTTACCACCACGTCAGCTTAGGTTGATGCAGCCAACACAGAGCATAATAGCAGCAGACAGCAACACACATGCTAATGTTTGGGATACTGCAGTCCTGCACATCAGTACTGGGATAGAGAAAAGAGAAAATAACGACAGAAAATGGTAAAGAAGAAGATAATGATAGTACTGTCATATGTGATGGTTGCCCAGGTCATCACACCAGCATTTGAGATGGTGTGTTGCTCCAGAGCAAATAATGCCTCCATACTCGAACCCAACCACTGAAAGCCTGGATTCATCATCAAAGAGAAAATGTACAGTTCCCAGAAATGGTCTGGGCAGAGACGGAGGTGTGTAGTGAAGTTGCCGCCTGTATCTGGATGGTGGACCACAAGACTGTGGAAGCAGCTCATTCTTGTCGGTGGATCAAACGATCCTCTATACTGGTCTTCTGCCTGTGCCCTCATGGAACCACTGCTCCCACCTCCTAACATCTAGGTCAGAACGGCCTAGATGCGAGAAATTAGTCAAAACAAACGTCCTGCTTCACTCAGTCCAATGATGCACCTAAACAACTAAATGTTTACTGCAACTGTCAGTCCTGCACACCGGCGTGGAGGAATTTAGGCAATTCCTCCGTACACAACAGCTTCAACTCTGGGATGTTGGTGGGTTTCCTCACGTTAACTGTTCGCTTCAGGTCCTTCCACAAAATTTCAACTGGATTAAGGTCAGGACTTCGACTTGGCCATTCCAAAACATGAACTTTACTCTTCTTTAACCACCCTTTGGTAGAACAACTTGTGTGCTTAGGGTTGCTGTCTTGCTGCATGACCTTCTCGTTTTCCTATATCCAAACATAGCACTTTTCGTTTAAACAAAAAGTTCTATTTTGGCCTCAGCTTTCCACAAAATTTCTCCTTGCAAGCCTGCCATGCACACCATTGTTGTGGACTCATGAACATTAACATTAGTTAATTTGAGAGAGGCCTTCAGTTGCTTAGAAGTTAACCTGGGGTCCTCTGTGACCACGCCAACTCTTACACTTTGTTGGTCGACCACTCCTGGGTAGGTTACCAATGGTCTTGAATTTCCTCCATTTGTACACAATCTGTCTGACAGTGTATTGGTGGAGTCCAAACTCTTTAGAGATGGTTGTGTAACCTTGTCCAACCTGATGAGCATTAACAACTCTTTTTTGGTGTCCTCAGAAATCTCCTTTGTTTGATCCATGAAACACCCACAGACCACTGACACACGCTAATCTCAGTGAAGTCGTTACCTGCACGAGAGACACCTGTCCCAAATTGTCACCTGTATAAAAGGCCACTTGCTAACAGACTCAGTGACACTCCAACATCTCCACCATGGGCAAGACTAAAGAGCTGTCTAAAGATGTCATGGACAAAATTGTCGACCTACAAAGGCTGGAATGATCTACAAAGCCATAAGTAAGAAGCTGGATGAGAAAGTGACAACTGTTGGTGCAATTATTCAATGACCCAAAACATACAGCCAAGGAAACAAAGGAGTGGCTCCATAAGAAGCATATCAAGGTCATGAAATGGCCTAGCCAATCTCCTGACCTCAATGGAGAGAGCTGAAGCTTCGTGATTCCAAATGCATGCCTAAAAACCTTAAGGATTTGGAGATGATCTGCAGAGAGTAGTGGGCCAAAATTACTCCTGAAGTGTGTGCAAACCTTATAAAAAAAAACCTACAAGAAACGTTTGACTGCTGTGTTTGCCAACAATGGTTTTGCCACCAAGTATTAAATGATGTTTTACTAAGACAACACAAGTAAACACAAAGTGCAGCTTTTAAATGAAGGTGTTCATTATTAAGGGAAAAATAAATCTAAACTTACAAGTCCCTGTGTGGAAAAAGTGACTGCCCCCCAACCGCTATCCACCGGCCCTTTCTTAAAACATAACTTTAGTATGGTTTATCACAGCCACTGTCTGAGGCCACACACAGGCCTGGTTATTGCCACACCTATTCTCAATAAGGACATCACTTAAATAGTACGTGCCTGGCAAGGTGAATTACTGTGGCAAAAATGGGCTGCACGGCAGAGTTCCAAGACGAAAACCACTGCTGAGAATATATATATATATATATCCAGCCAGTGGTTTTCGTCTTGGAACTCTGCCGTATATATATATATATATATATATATATATATATATATATATATATTTTTTTTTTTTTTTACATACAGTGGGGCAAAAACGTATTTAGTCTGTCACTGATTGTGCAAGTTCTCCTACTTAGAAAGATGAGAGTGGTCTGTAATTTTTGTCATATTTTCATCAGCATGTCATCAAAACCACTCTCTGTGGCCACAAACGCAGAACTCCTCCATGTACTCTGCCACGGACCGGCTACCTTTTGTAATATTAAACCGAGGCCTGGCGTGGAGGGGATCCTCCAACCTGGAAGGCGGAGCAAGAAAGAAGTACATATCAATTGTACTGAAAGAAGTGTATATGAATAAAATCAGGGCAGATGATAAAGTTCTCTGCTGACCCTGAAAAATACTTCGAAAGAGAATCTTTGTTCACCACTGGCCCAGCTGTTGATGGTTAGGCAGATATGTCCAAAACGTTCAACTCCTCCACATTTGGTGAAGCTTCACCCAGTAACTGGATCAGTGAAACAGGTTTTGGAAGCATGGCAAAGACAGCAGACAGTATATTTTGATAAAGGGATTAAAGCATGTCAGGATCTCCAGATCAGTGATAATGTCAGGATATGGCAGAATGGCACCAACAATACAGCAATACTTACAGTGAAACATTATTGATATAGGTCATATACATATATTACTTACCCACATTATTGAAACTGTGTCTGTTACCCCCATCTGTCCTAAACGTAAACGCTCTCAAAAAGTCTGTTTTAATAACCTCATTAGTATAAACACAGATAGCTCCCAAAGAAATAACAACCTTAGACTAAAGCTAAGATTACTTAACATTAGATCACTTACAAACAAAGCAGTAATTGTAAATGAAATGATCACTGATAAACGCTTACACGCTCTCTGTCTCACTGAGACTTGGATTAGACCTGATGAATATTTAGCCTTAAATGAAGCCTCACCTCCTGGATACAGTCATGCTAATCGCCCTCGTCTTAATGGTCAGGGGGGAGGCATAGCCACAATTTTTGACAAAGAGTGGTTACAGCTAAATCCCATTACAAAGCTAATTCTTTTGAAAATCCTGATTCTTAATGTGACTGATCCATCGTTATGGACAAGTCCCAAAAACCACACTCTTTTCAGCTTATTCACTATTTACCGCTTCTCCTGGTCCCTATTCAAAGGAATTTCTTCAGGAAATTTGCCTAACTTTCTTTCCTGCTTACTACTGTCAACAGATAAGGGCTTTAATTGTAAGTGATTTTCAATATTCCACTTTGACAATGAGCAGGATCCACTTAAAAATTGCTTTTCGAGTCCGTAGCCTTCGAATTCCACATGGGTATCACTCAGAATGTGATGGGGACCAACCCACCGCTGGGTAATCATACTTTAGATCTAATATTAACATTTGGTATCAAATCAAATGGATAACCTGATGTTTTCCCGCAAAGTGATTCGATTTCAGATCACTATCTTTTAGTATTTGAGCTATCTCTAATAAATTAAAAATCCTTCTGCCTCGTTTATCACACCAAGCGCACTATCACATCTGCTACTCCAAGCTGCACGTTTATTAAAAAAAACTAACCAGGCTTGAAATTTAATACACCTACGGAGATCAAATCATCTTGAGTGTGTAAATGACCCAATTAGAATGTGTGCTTCGCTCAACCCTGGACACGATTGGCTCCTGCTAAGGGTCAAACGCATTAGGGAAAAAAAGGCTAGCACCATGGTATAATGAAACAACAACCCGTACCTTAAAGCAAAGAACAAAGAAAAAGAACACGGCCATTTAGAGCGCCAAGTGGAGACCATAGTAAAATTGGAAAGTGTTTAAGATTGCTTGGAGGGACAGCCATGGCGAAGAGTATAAGCATGGCCCTCACTAAAGCTAAAGCTGCATAACTTCTCTTCAATCATAGAGGAAAATAAGAATAATCCAAGATTTCTCTTTAATACCAGTCTCCAAATTAAACAAAAAAACCCCACAGAAAGTTGACTCTACCGTTTCTGTGTAATTTTAACAGTAATGATTTCATGGACTTTCTTTAATGATAAGATAGAAAAACATTTAAGCATAAAAACTCAATGCTCATCACATCACCAAACTGTTCAGCAACCTTCCAGATGCAGCCACTAGTGAAGACAGCTGTTTAATGAGCTGTAAATCCAAGATTTAGAAATCTTTTACCCCCATAATACTAATACTGAACTATCTGCCCACTGATCCGCTCGTCTAAGCCATCAAACCACTGATTAAAAAAAAGCCAATCTTGACCCTTGTTGGGCGATATCTAATTATAGACCAATTTCAAATCTACCGTTTCTGTCCCAAAATCTTAGAAAGCCGTTTATCAGCAGCTCTACAGTTACCTCCAAAAAGGAAAATTGAAATTTTATGTGAAACATTTCCATTGGCTTATCAGGCCCCATCAATAGTACTGAAAAACAGCATTTAATTAAGGGTACTAAATGGACTTGTTTAATGTCCTCAGATAAGGGATGTGTTTCTTTTCGTGTTCTGTTAGATTTAAGTGTGCAGCCATTTGACACTATAGATCATGATGTTTTTTTTTTCTAAAACAAGACTAGTAAAAAGCTGGACTGTAGGTATTTAAGGGATCAAGCACTTTCTTGGGTTTAAAATCCGGGTACTTAAAACGACCGTTAAAAACCGACCCGGTACCAGTTTGTTCATCTAAATAATCTAAGGTCTAAGCTCTCTCAAAAGTGAAGTAATGGCGGGGTGCCTCAAGGGGTCAGTGCTTGGCCCACTTTTATTTCTCTCTGTACATGCTCCCACTAGGCCCTCAGTTATTCGTAAAACATGGCATTAGTTTCCCCACTGCTATGCAGATGAATACACAGCTGTATATATCAGCCAAAAACTAATGGGACAGCCTTACAATCAACAAAAATTGAGGACTGTGTAAAGGAAATAAAAGATTTGGATGTTATTTAATTTTCTCTTACTTAACTCCCGATAAAAACTGAGGTTTCTATTAGTGGGAAACCCAAGGCTGTGAGAGACAGGTTGGCTACATCTATCCTAAATTAGATGCCGGTCCCAGTATTGCACAGTCCGTCTGTAAAAAAAACTAGGGGTTAACATTGATTTTCAGATCTCTTCCTTGGATGAGCAATTAGCAGCATCACTCGAATTGGTTCTTTTCACCGCTACGGGTTAAGAGGACTTCATGACTTATTGAAAGGTGTGAGAGGACAGGTTGGCTACATCTATCCTAAAATTAGATGGCTGTCCAGTATTGCCCAGTCCGTCTGTAAAAAACTTAGGGGTCACAATTTGATTCAAGAATCTCTTCCTTGGATGCCGCACATTAGCAAAGCATCACTCGAATTGGTTTCCTTTTCAATTATGTAAATATCAATCAACTTAGAGGCTATCCCTCTTTTTTAAAAAGAGCAAAAAACTAGTTCATGCGTTTATAACCTCAAGGTGGATTACTGTAAACGCCTTTAACTTTTCTTACTGGATGATCTAGTAAATCTATAAAATAAACTTCAGTTAGTTCAGAACTGCCCGAGTTGCCGAAATTCCGAACTAGGGAAAATTTGATCATATCCACTCCTGTTTATCATCACTAACACTCTTTACCAGGTCAAATTCCCGCATTGATTACAAAATACTTCTTATAACTTATTAAAGCTCTACATGGCCTGGGCCCCACATTATTTGGAGTGAACTCTTAGAGTTTTTTTTTACAATCCAACTCGTCTAACTTCGTTCGCAGGGTACCGGACTTACAGGACTTCTTTTTAGTTTATAGAATTAAAATGGTTCACAGCATTGGGAAAGTCTTTCTCATACATGGGGGGCCCCCCAACTATGGAAATAAAATCTTCCCCACTTTAGTTCGAGGACTCAACAGACACTAACCAAATTTTTTTTTTTAAGTCTAGGCTAAAGATATACCTATTTAACACAGACTAGATTTAGACCAGGATGCATAATGGCTTGGGTCACTAGGGCCGGAAGTCTGGGAGTCATGTTCTGGCCTGCCTGCCTTGTCCGCTAGCCGGAAGTGTCGAGTGGGCGGTCTGCTGAAACTTGGGCTTCGGTCCCCCCCTCGTGATCTTGACTCGTGCATCCCTTGACTTAGAATAAGGGCAGAGCTGGGGGTTCATGGTCAAAGAGTCTTATGGTGATCAGAGACGTTGGGTTGCTGTCTTCTGCCTCCCGTGGGGTTGCCACTGTCTCATGTGTTGATCCCCTCTTGGCTGTGTTTTCTTACCAGTTTTTCCTCTTTATAGCTATGCCTGCTATAAGCTAATGCTGCCAGGGTCTCATGCTACACATGGCATCAGTGAGCACACTGTGCTCTTGATCAATAACTAATTACATTTTCTGTTTTCTCTCCGAGCTGTGTTCCGGCAGTTCCAGCCCCACACATGATGTTCATCCGCTGTAGCTCCACTCAAGCTGCTTCCGTCATCAGCTCCAGCCCCACCATACCCGGGCCACTTAATGCCGATGTGCATATTTCACATTTTATTCGAACTTTGACTCCATGACTTTAGTTTCGCTCTTAGATTTTTCATCTACGCCGCCCAAGGAGGTTGGGTCCCTTTTTGAGTCTTGGTCCTCCCAAGGTTTCTTCCTATAACACTCGGGGAGTTTTTGCTTACCACTGTCGCCCTAGGCTTGCTCAATTTGGGATTGGACGTAGTTATTAGGAGATAATCTAAACTTGTAAAGTTGCTTTGAGACAATGCTCCATTGTAAAGAGCACTATATAAATAGATCTGACTTGACTTGACTTGACTTACAGCTTTGGATGAACATCCAATATCAAATATCATCCAGGGAACTGATGGACAAGGCTACAGAAAAAACAGAAAGTTTGTAACGAAATAAAAAAAAAACACAGCAACTACAATCCAAATGATTTGGAAAATGAGAAAGAAACAACAGTATAAAATCAACAACACAATGCAAATGAAGTTAACAATGATAATAACATCAGAAACACCACGAAATCAGGATTGCAAGTGGACAAGAAATTGTAGGGGTTACTGAAGAGTTGAAAAGGTTTTTCAGTTTCATGACCAAAGTTAAAAGCTTAAGTAAGCTAAGTTAAAGGTGTTAGTCATTAAACAAATACAGTTTAAAACTTTAAAAATTCTTTATTTTTCTTATAGGAGTAACAGAGTTCACATGTTCAAATACTACATTAAAACAATTCCCAGTCAACTACACAGAAACAAAATTGGTGCACAACAGTAGGTTCAAGACATTTGTATATATAGTGGTGCTTGAAAATTTTCTATATTTCTGCATAAATACGACCTAAAACATAAAGCATCAGATTTTCATTCAAGTGCTAAAAGTAGATAAAGAGAACCCAGTTAAACAAATGATACAAAAATATTATACTTGGTCATTTATTAATTGAGGAAAATGATCCAATATTACATATTAGTGAGTGGCAAATAATGTGAACCACTAGGATTAGCAGTTCATTTGAAGGTGAAATTAAAGTGAGGTGTTTCAATCAATGGAATGACAATCAGGTGTGAAGGGGCACCCTGTTTTATTTAAAGAACAGGGATCTATCAAAGTCTGCTCTTCATAACACGTGTTTGTGGAAGTGTATCATGGCACGAACAAAGGAGATGAGGACCTCAAAAAAAAATAAGTTGTTGATGCTCATCCGGCTGGAAAAAGTTACACACAGATCACTCCAAGAGCAAGGCAGGTCATAGTTGGCGAGGTCACAAATTACCCCAGGGTAACTTCTAAGCAACTGAAGGCCTCTCTCACATTGGCTAATGTTAATGTTCATGAGTCCACCATAAGAAGAACACTGAGCAACAATAGTGTGCATGGTAGGGTTGCAAGGAGCAAGCCACTGCTCTCCAAAAGAACATTGCTGCTCATCTGCAGTTTGTTAAAGATCACGTGGATAAGACAGAAGGCTATTGGAAGAATGTTTTGTGAATGGATGAAAGCAAAATAAAACTTTTTGGTTCAAAAGAAAAGCTGGAGAATGTTTGGAGAAAGGAAAACACTTCATTCCAGCATAAGAACCTTACCCCATCTGTGAAACATGGTGGTCGTAGTATCATGGTTTGGGACTGTTTTGCTGCATCTTGGCCAGGACGGCTTGCCAGCATTGATGGAACAATGAATTCTGAATTATGTCACAGAATTCTAAATGAAAATGTCAGGACATCTGTCCATGAATTGAATCTCAAGAGAAGGTCATGCAGCAAAACAATGACCCCAAGCACACAAGTTGTTCTACCAAAGAATGATTAAAGAAGAATAAAGTTAATGGTTTGGAATGGCCAAGTCAAAGTCCTGACCTTAATAGAAATCGAAATATTGTGGAAGGGCCTGAAGCGATCAGTTAATGTGAGGAAACCCACCAACATACCAGAGCTGAAGCTGTTCTGTATGGAGGAATGGGCTAAAATTCCTCCAAGCCGGTTTGCAGGACTGATCAACAGTTACAGGAAATGTTTAGTTGCAGTTATTGCTGCACAGGGGGTCACACCAGATACTGAAAGCAAAGATTGCCACTCACTAATATGTCATATTGGATTATTTTCCTCAATAAATGAATGACCAAGTACGTCTCGTGTTTGACTGAGTTCTCTTTATCTCCTTTTAGGACTTGTGTGAAAATCTGATGATGTTTTAGGTCATATTTATGCAGAAATACAGAAAAATCCAAAGGGTTAATAAACTTTCAAGCACCACTGTAATATGGCCACCAACATTACACAAGTAAAAAAAAAAAATCATGGGATTAATTAGTTTGTTCTAACAATGAAAACAAGAGGCATTGCACAGTGGTGCAGTGGTTAGCAATATCACCTCAAAGCTCCTGGGATCTAGAGGTTATTCCCAACCTGGACAGTCTGTGTGAAGTTGGCATGTTCTCCCCACATTTGCAAGGGTTTCTGTAGCGTATTCCACTTCCCTCCACATCCCAAAGATGTGTTTGGGAATATTCTGTCTCTAAAGTGCCTTTGTGCGTGTATGTGTATGCCTACAATGAATTGGTGCCCTTTCTAGGGTTTGCTCCTGCCTTATGAAGTCAATTGTGTACCAGCTCCATGCGGCTCTTAAATGGATTAAGCAGATATGAAAATAACAGAATGAAAATAAGATGAACCTTTCTATTAGAGTGTTAGAAGTATAGAGAGTTTAGAATACACAAATGAGAAAAACATATTAAATTACCTTACAAATTAAAGCAAATTAATTACCTTCATTAAACTTATTATAAAAACAGCTAGTCATACATGGTTAGATCAATAATTAATGAGTTTAAAATAACAATATCTGTCAGGGGTTTGTCTGGTATATTTTGTCCCCATCCACAGTGAGAAAGAAGGTTGGAGACGCAAAAATTTATCAAAAGACCACAGTTGGAGATTTGATGACACTCACACTTTGGGGTCACCAAGTCTGCAATTATAGAATTAATCCTCATTTCCATGCCAACACACGGTTTTGGTCTACCAGCTCTGAGTTCTATATTTGGTATAACATGAAGGATAGTCACACAGAAAATATCCTAATCACCACTCTTAAGTTGGTGGAGAATCTATGATGACTTGAACAACATGCTTTTTTGATAGTTTTGACAAAATGTACTGAAGAGCAAAAAACCATGAGTTAAAAAGCACCCAATATGTTAGTGAGACTAAAAATAATAAACAATATTTATAATAACAGACATAAGGCAGTAATTCACTGCATATTCGCTCTACAGACTATTTACCATTACCGTCCCATAAAATACTTCATAGTACTTCATATGCCCGAGATAACTAGATCTGCATTTGTAGGGGCAAACCCGTGATAAGAGTATCTCTGCTGACAATGTTCTTCGTGTGTCCTAAAAGCACCTCAGAGATAGTCCACCAACTGATGATTTGGAATTATGCTGCATTTATCCAGGTTTGCAACCTATTGACACTGAACCAAAGCAATACAGTCGAGCCCCGCTATCCAAAGTCCCAGTAAATTTGGCATTTTAATAGCGTAACCTGCTATCCAAGTCAGTATCTCCCAACAAATGTCAATTTAAAAGGTAATGGTTTATTTCACATTAAACGTCTAACATCTAACACTAAAAGCCTTTGAGAGAGCTGAGGTCATCTTGCTTTTAACATTTACTCATGCAAGAAACACTGGCTAAGCAGTAACCAGAGGAGGTGAGAGAAAGATAACCAATGCAACACCCTACCCAGGAAACAGCAAGGAGATCCAATGAGCAAATCTTCTGTGTAACAAAACAATCCTGACATTATTAAATATTAACTAAGAAAATAAAAATATGCTGGAATAAGACATAAACTTTTCACATAAGAAGTAATGGAAACAGCTTCTGCTCTCCAAATGTTCGAGTCTCGAGAATACAGTGGGGCAAAAAAGTATTTAGTCAGTCACTGATTGTGCAAGTTCTCCTACTTAGAAAGATGAGAGATTTCAGTAATTTTCATCATAGGTACACTTCAACTATGAGAAACAAAATAAAAATAAAAAATCCAGGAAATCACATAGGATTTTTAAAGAATTTAACTGTAAATCATGGTGGAAAATAAGTATTTGGTCACCCACAAACAAGCGAGATTTCTGGCTCTCACAGACCTGTAACCTCTTCTTTAAGAAGCTCTTCTGTCCTCCACTCGTTACATGTATTAATGGCACCTGTTTGACCTGGTTATCTGTATAAAAGACACCTGTCTACAACCTCAAACAGTCAGACTCCAAACTCAACCATGGCCAAGACCAAAGAGCTGTCGAAGGACACCAGGAAGAAAAATGTAGACCTGCACCACATTGGGAAAGAGAATCTACAATAGGAAAGCAGGTTGGTGTGAATAAATCAACTGTGGGAGCAATTGTAAGAAAATGGAAGACATACAAGACCATTGATAATCTCCCTCATTCTGGGGCTCCATGCAAGATCTCATCCTGTGGGGTCAAAATGATCATGAGAATGGTGAGCAAAAATCCCAGAACTACAGGGAAGGACCTGATGAATGACATGCAGAGAGCTGGGACCAAAGTAACAAAGGCCACCATCAGTAATACGTCGAGAGGGACTCAGGTCCTGCAGTACTAGGCGTGTCCCCCTGCTTAAGCCAGTACATGTCCAGGCCTGTCTGAAGTTTGCCAAAGAGCATATGGATGATCCAGAAGAGGATTGGGAGAATATCATGTGGTCAGATGAAACCAAAATAGATCTTTTTGGTAAAAACTCAACTCGTTATGTTTGGCGGAAGAAGAATTCTGAGTTGCATCCCAGAAACACCATACCTACTGTGAAGCATGGGGTGGAAACCTCATGCTTTGGGGCTGTTTTTCTGCAAAGGGACAGGACGACTGATACATGTTAAGGGAAGAATGAACGGGGCCATGTATCGTGAGATTTTAAGTCAAAACCTCCTTCCATCAGTGAGAGCATTGAAGATGGAACGTGGCTGGGTCTTCCAGCATGACAATGATTCCAAACACACCGCTCGGACAACGAAGGAGTGGCTCCGTAAAAAGAATTTCAAGGTCCTGGAGTGGCCTAGCCAGTCTCCAGACCTCAACCCCATAGAAAATTTGCGGAGGGAGTTGAAAGTCCGTGTTGCCCCAAAACATCACTGCTCTAGAGGAAATCTGCTCTAGAGGAATGGGCCAAAATACCAGCTACAGTTTGTGCAAACCTGGTGAAGACTTTGCCAACAAAGGTTATGTTACAAAGTATTGAGTTGAACTTTTGTTATTGACCAAATACTTATTTTTCACCATAATTAGCAATTAAATTCTTTAAAAATCCTACAATGTGATTTCCTGGATTTTTTTTCTCATCTTGTCTCTCATAGTTGAAGTGTACATATGATGAAAATTACAGACCTTTCTCATCTTTCTAAGTAGGAGAACTTGCAGGAGGACTGACTGACTAAATACTTTTTGCCCCACTGTAAGCTACATTTGGATATCAGGGTTTGTTTGTACTTTATTACTATTACTGCATGACTGGGTCAAGAAATATCCTACTACATTGTTAGTAGCAGGAAACCACACACAAATATATTATCTAAAATTACTGCACTAATGGGACTATTCTCTAAAATCACTATTGCTTATAATGGGTCAGTTACTTTCATATACACTTGCTTAGTTATCACTGATTCACAGTTAACACTCCTGCAATTATTTACACAGCAAATTGTAATAACATACATATTGTCACACTGTATCCACTGGACGTACAGAAAGACATCTATAGAACGAAATCCAGAATGTCTTCCCTTTTTCCACAAAATATTAAGAGGTTTATGATTACAAAGAAGAGAGGGCCAAGTACCTGTTCATACTCTTACAGCTCAGTGTGTTTGGCTATGCTGCACCACATAGTGTTTCACAAAGAAAACCCATTACCTTGTTTAGAGCTGCAGAAGGTGAAACCTTCTGTCATTATGAGGAAAGACTAAAGCATAGAATGGCACGTAAAACAACAAACTGTCACACCAGGCATTTCAATTGAAACAAGTCATGCAATGCCATTAAGAGAATCCATACAGGACAGTGATTGGGGTTTTAAGTTTGAGCTTCTGCTGATTTTTTGTCTTCCATTATTTTCCACTTAGGGACGAGAAAGTAAACAGTGGAAAGGTTCCATCAGCAGCAGGTGTGTCCCTTGGCTACTGATGAAGGGTCACGATGAAGCTTCACGCCTTGTACTCCTGAGCCAGACGTGTTTAAAACTGGAATTCTTTGACCTGGAAGAATAAGAACAGGAAAGACATAACACTGACATTCACTCTCAAGTCTACAATTAAACAGAGTAGATAACTAATCCAAATACAAACCACATATCCCACCAACTTTAACCAAACCAAACAGTCATTCAATATGAGAATCATTAACGAATTGCCAAGTTAACTAAGCTTAGTGCCTGGAAAATCACTTAGAAAATAAAACAACTAATTAATTTATTAATTAGGCTTTACAAAACCTAGTTAAAGTCAAGCTGTTGCCTGCATTCAAAGTATGTACTTACTTATCTCACTGAAGATTTCATTAATGTTAATAGCATTTTTTGCACTAGTTTCAAAAAAAATTGAATGAATGGACTCAGCGTAGTCCTTGGCATCTTTCTCCAAGACTTCTCTGTAAAACAAATTAGGGAGGAGAGAAAGAAGAATGAGAAACTATTGTATCCCTGAGCTTTATCCTCTTAATGCCTGCAATGCACATTTAGGTAGAAAGTAATTGCCCTCCATACCGTATTTTTCGGACCATAAGGCGCACTTAAAATCCTTTAATATTCTCAAAAATCGACAGTGCGCCTTTAAATGCGGTGCGTCTAATGTATGAATTAATTCTGGTTGAGCCTTCTGACCTAGACCCGATTGTAGATGGTACACGGTGCTCATAAATCTGTCAAAATGTTTTAGCACGGTCTTGGTAAGTTACGAAGCTCACGGCCACCGTAGTCAGGAAACATCGCTGAGTAATATGGTATGTGCTTCAGCATTAGGGTACGTGCATTCATTCATTTATTTTCGAAGCGGATGTGGTATTTTGTAAGTAGCAATGGTGACAGCACCTCTGTAATTATCGCTATGTCTTTCTAATGAAACATCAAGCAGAACAGCAGTGCCACAGATAAAAACAACTGAGCCATAGATAAAGAATAAGAGCCATACATTTTAAGATTGAAAATTTGATCATAAATTCATGCCATTTGAATCATAAATTCATGCTATTTGAATAAGAAATATTTGATTAAATTTATTCTATTTACAAGTGAAATATAATGTAGACAATACTGTATCTGAAACAATGATATACAGTGGACTTTATAACTGCTACTGCATATGGACACAGATCAAGAGTGAAAGAGCTGCTGTCATACTAGTCTTTTGTTCTGTTATACCTTATCCCGATGGAACTAGGTAGAAATGAATAACACCCCAGTGTAGTTAGGTTGCTTCGCCAGCTCTCAGCAGGATTTCACAACAGTAACTACACAGTGGGGCAAAAAAGTATTTAGTCAGCCACTGATTGTGCAAGTTCTCCTACTTAGAAAGATGAGAGAGGTCTGTAATTTTCATCATAGGTACACTTCAACTATGAGAGACAAAATGAGAAAAAAAATCCAGGAAATCACATTGTAGGAATTTTAAAGAACTTAATCGTAAATTATGGCGGAAAATAAGTATTTGGTCAATAAATTTGGTTCAACTCAATACTTTGTAACATAATCTTTGTTGGCAATGACAGAGTTTCCTGTAAGTCTTCACCAGGTTTGCACAAACTGTAGCTGGTATTTTGGCCCATTCCTCCATGCATATCTCCTCTAGAGCAGTGATGTTTTGGGGCAACACGGACTTTCAACTCCCTCCACAAATTTTCTATGGGGTTGAGGTGATATTCTCCCAATCCTCTTCTGGATCATCCATATGCTCTCTGGCAAACTTCAGACGGGCCTGGACATGTACTGGCTTAAGCAGGGGGGCACGCCTGGCACTGCAGGATCTGAGTTCCTCTCGGCGTAGTGTGTTACTGTGTAGCCTTTGTTACTTTGGTCCCAGCTCTCTGCAAATCATTCATCAGGTCCCTGAGATTTTCTGAGATTTTCTGAGATTCCAAGAATTCTGAGATTTTTGCTCATCATTCTCATGATTATTTTGACCCCACGGGATGAGATCTTACGTGGAGCCCCAGATCAAGGGAGATTATCAATGGTCTTGTATGTCTTACAATTCCTCCCACAGTTGATTTACTCACACCAACCTGCTTGGCTATTGTAGATTCACTCTTCCCAGCCTGCTGCAGGTCTACAATTTTCTTCCTGGTGTCCTTCAACAGCTCTTTGGTCTTGGACATGGTTGAGTTTGGAGTCTGACTGTTTGAGGCTGTGGACAGGTGTCTTTTACACAGATAATGAGGTCAAACAGGTGCCAGTAATACAGGTAACAAGTGGAGGACAGAAGAGCTTCTTAAAGAAGTTGTTACAGGTCTGTGAGAGCCAAAAATCTTGCTTGTTTGTGGGTGACCAAATACTTATTTTCCACCATGATTTACAATTAAATTCTTTAAAAATCCTACAATGGGATTTTTTTTCCTCATTTTGTCTCTCATAGTTGAAGTGTACCTATGATGAAAATTACAGACCTCTCTCATCTTTCTAAGTAGGATAACTTGCACAATCAGTGGTTGACTAAATATCGTTTTGCCCCACAGTACATTAGCTATATTTTTGCAGAGAAACTAGTCAGCTCCAGTTTAATGTATCATTGACTTCCTAATACTTACAGTGTTGCTTGATAGTTTGTGAACCCTTTAGAATTTTCTATATTTCTGCATAAATATGACCTACATCAGATTTTCACACCATGAAAAGACCCAAGTTAAACAAATGAGACAAAAATATTATATGTGATGCAATGATCCAATATTACATATTAGTGAATGGCAAAAGTATGTGAACCTTTGCTTTCAGTATCTGGTGTGACCCCCCTGTGCAGTAGTAACTGCAACTAAACTTTTGCTGTAACTGTTGATCAGTCCAGAGCACACCGGCTTGGAGGAATTTTAGCCCATTCCTCCGTACAGAACAGCTTCAACTCTGCGATGTTGGTGGTTTCCTCACATAACTGCTCACTTCAGGTCCTTCCACAACATTTTGATTGGATTAAGGTCAGAACTTTGACTTGGCCATTCCAAAACATTACCTTTATTCTTCTTTAACTATTCTATGGAAGAACGACTTGTGTGCTTAGGGTCATTGTCTTGCTGCATGACCCACCTTCTCTTGAGATTCAGTTCATGGACAGATGTCCTGACATTTTCCTTTAGAATTCTGTGACATCATTCAGAATTCATTGTTCCATCAATGATGGCAAGCCGTCCTGGCCCAGATGCAGCAAAACAGGCCCAAACAATGATACTACCACCACCACCATGTTTCACAGATGGGATAAGGTTCTTATGCTGGAATGCAGTGTTTTCCTTTCTCCAAACATAACGCTTTTCTTTTAAACCAAAAAGTTATATTTTGGTCTCATCCGTTCACAAAACATTCCTCCAACAGCCTTCTGTCTTGTCCACGTGATCGTTAGCAAACTGCAGACAAGTAGCAATGTTCTTTCTGCAGAGCAGTGGCTTTCTCCTTGCAGCCCTGCCATGCACACCATTGTTGTTCAGTGTTCTTCTGATGGTGGACTCATGAAATTTAACATTAGCCAATGTGAAACAGGCCTTCAGTTGCTGAGAAATTACCCTGGGGTTCTTTGTGACCTCACCAACTATTACACGCCTTGCTCTTGGAGTGATCTTTGTTGGTCGACCACTCCTGGTCTTACTCCTCACTCCTGGTAACAATGGTCTTGAATTTACACAGTCTGTCTTACTGTGGACTGGTGGAGTCCAATCTCTTTAGAGATGGTTTTGTAACCTTTTCCAGCATGATGAGCATCAACAACTCTTTTTCTGAGGTCCTCAGAAATCTCATTTGTTCATGCCATGATACACTTCCACAAACATGCGTTGTGAGGAGCAGACCTTGATAGATCCCTGTTCTTTAAATAATACAGGGTGCCCACTCACACCTGATTGTCATCCCATTTATTGAAACACCTGACTCTAACATCACCTTCAAATGAACTGCTAATCCTATAGGTTCACATACTTCTGCCACTCACTAATATGTAATTTTGGATCATTTTCCTCAAAAAATAAATGACCAAGTATAATATTTTTGTCTCATTTGTGTAACTGGGTTCTCTTTATCTACTTTTAAGACTGGTGTGAAAATCAGATGATGTTTTAAGTCATATTTATCAGGGGGCGCATTCCCGCCCCTAGGGGTCGCCGCGGGACCGCTATACGCCGCGGCCGGCCCCCTATAAAATGAGCTTCCTAATGCCGGCCTTCGGCGCACTGTCTCGCTACCCACGCGACGTTTTTTGAGAGTTTTTTGTCTGGCGTTACCCTTTGCATACGGTTTAAGGATAGTGGTAATCCTGTGTCGCACAGGAGGCGGGATGTGGTAGAGGCAAAAGCCTTGAGGTAACTGCTAGGGCCTTAGCCGGTTAGGTTAGGGAAAGTTGGGGTAACGCCACTAACCTCCGTCTCTCTTCAGCCCGAGACGCCCGCGGCCATCTTCCGCTTCTCCCCGTTCCCTCGGGATGTTGGTAAGCTCCTGTCGCGGGTCCTGTTGTCTCCGGCGTTATCCGGTGCTTAGTGCACCCCGGGCTAAGTATAGCCTTTCTTTCCCTGGGCTTTGGAACGCGTGCCTTGCGTTCTAGAGACGCGCCGATTGCGCCTGGCTCGCTGAAACCCCGGGCACATGCGCAGTCGCTCGCCACACACACACACAGCGCACACACAGAGCGCAACAGGCACACACACACACCAGCCAGCTCTGTCACACTCAGCGCGCGGCAGGCGTGTGCTCACCGTGCTGCCCCCCCCACACACACACACAGCCAGCTCTCTGCACAGAGAGTTTTCCCACGCACACACACAACGCTCGCTCGCGCTCTGAGTGCTGTGCGTGCCTTTTTTTCTCCTTCAGCTCATTGTAGAGCTCTGACGGGTTCAATCCCGCTTTTTTCCTTTGCCTTTCGTTTTCCTTTTGCATTTACCCTTATTAATAATAATACGCTTTTGTTTGAGATCGCCAGGAAGCGACTCCTTAGTTTGCCCGTAGGCTTATTGCCATCATTTCCTCTTTTCAGGTCACAGAATCCGTGGTGCAGCGGTAGCTTTCCCGCCCCCGGAGACTGTGACTCTGGCCTCGAATCCCGTGACGGGTCGCCTTCGGTAGCCTCCCCGCTCAGTGACGGGATTTCTTTTACGTTTTTTCTCCTTTGGGTCGTTAGGTGTAGACCCCCGCACTTGAGTCCGTTATTTCTCCTTTTTCGGTGCGCCTCCCCAGGCCCCCCGTAACAATATTTATGCAGAAATATAGAAAATTCTAAAAGGGTTCACAAACTTTCAAGCACCATTATATTTAGGATTGGCTATTTAGGATTGAATATTTAGGATAAGCAAAACAGCCAATGCGCAATTCACATGACAGATAAGGTGCATTCCACAAATAATGTTTTTCAAAGAAATAAACCTGGCATCGGAGAGATCACATTTGTTGCCAGCAATTGCCAGCACTATGTTGGAAGGCCCATGATAGCGAAGCTCCTTTACCCAGTTCTTCAGAGTCTGGAAGGAATCCTAATGAAAAAGAAATGCAAAAGGACAAAGAGAAACAGTGAATGATAGAGATAGACAAAGCAGTGTGAGTAAAGAGTCACAGTAGTTTAGTTTTCTTTAGAAGTCATGGCATTTTTCTGCTATAGTATTTGTCTGATCACCATGAGACCTAGCAGGTAGCAGGTTATGCACTCTACCCAAGACAAAACAATTTCTACTTTATCCTTTAACTCCATCATAAATCATAATTTTTTTTATATAGTGCTTTTTAACAACATAGCATTTTCTCAATGCAGGATTCCAACTATGTAGGTCACAGCCCCAGTTGAGCAAGCCTACGGAGACAGTGGTAAAGAAATGGTGAGGTAGAAATGTTGAGAGGACCAACATCTAAAAAGCCTAGATATTTTGTGTATGAAGTAAACTAAATTACCTAAATAATATATGATTAATAATAGGTCAAATCCACTGTAGCTAAATGGAATAATTTAATTAGCATGGTCGCTTCACAGCTCCAGAGATCCTTGGTTCGATCCTAACGTCGGACTCCACCTGTGTGTCTGTGTGGGTATAAATGTGTCTGACTTTTCGCGATGTAACCTTGCTCTAATAGTGAACAGCCAATGCTGAGACGTTAAACAAATAAATACTTTTTTTTTATCCACCTGCCCATACTCTTCTTTTCTCAGTATTTTGTAACCAAGTCTATATTGAATTTTTGTAGCTATTCTACTGGAGTAAGATTCAACAGAAGCTCCAGAAAGAGTACAGTCTTCACACTCAAAAAAAGCAGAGTGAAAACTGAAAATGTGAGAAATAAAATCAAAGCAACATGTCAGCACAAAAAAGATGATTAATTTTATTATTATTAATTTTATTATTATTTCTTCCAAATCAATTTCAACTTCCCTCTACCCATGGGCAGAGTCTACGTCAGCAAACGGACAGTTTGAAGCAATAATGATCATGCTGGTAGTGCAGGCACAATGCATGCTGACAGCAAGGTCATCAACAGCTCAGTGAGTATCTATGTTATTTCATGTATTGCTGAGACAATTCTTCCTCTTTCATGACCATCCAGTCTGGACAAAATCCAAGAACGAGACCAGATTTCTCCAAATGGAACCAGTCAAGCTTGGAGGCAGACTGCCTCATACTCCATATAAATCCCATCTGCCCAACTGCTGAGCAAGGGCTTCTACACATTATAGAGGAACTGAAAGAATAAAACATCAACAAAGGAAGTAGTGATGACCTTAAAATTAAATATCTGGCCAGTTCTCAAATCAGAATCTTTAACTGGACATACAAATTACATAGCAACAATTCACTGTCACAGCAGGGGGAAAGCATTCTTGTATATGGTTCCCAGCTATGTAGGTTCCCCACTTTTGTTTGTGATTCAGACACACTCCCAATTTTCAAAGCTACACTAAAAACATACTTATTTACACAGGTTGGACTGGGTTTTGGTCCTCTTTGGCCTTGAGTTGTGCATCCTTACCTTAGACTAAAGACAGAGCCAAGGGTTAACTGTCAAATAGTTTTGTGGTGATCTGGGATGTGGTTTTGTTGTATTCTTGCGTCTCGTGTGCGATCACTCAGATTTGTTGGTTGCTAAAGAGGCAGGTTGCTGATGGCTTGTGTGTTCCCTGTTGGCTGTGTTACCTTTTGGTTGTTCCCTTTCTAACTATGCTGTTATAGTTAGTGCTGCTGGAATGTCATGCCACACTTCCACAAAAGTGTTCTGTCAATAGACTATATCTACACACACACACACACACACACACACACACACACACACACACACACACACACATATACATATATATATATATAATATATATATATATATATATATATATATATATACACACACACATACAGTGGGGCAAAAAAGTATTTAGTCAGTTACTGATTGTGCAAGTTCTCTAACTGAGAAAGATGAGAGAGGTCTGTAATTTTCATCATAGGTACACTTCAACTATGAGAGACAAAATTAGAAAGAAAAATCCCAGGATATCACATAGTAGGATTTTTAAAGAATTTAATTGTAAATCATGGTAGAAAAGAAGTATTTGGTCACCCACAAACAAGCAAAATTTCTGCCTCTCACAGACCTGTAAGTTCTTCTTTAAGAAGCCCTTCTGTCCTCCACTCGTTACCTGTATTAATGGCACCTGTTTGACCTCGATATCTGTATAATAGTAACCTGTCCACAGCCTCAAACAGTCAGACTCCAAACTCAACCATGGCCAAGACCAAAGAGCTGTCGAAGGACACCAGGAAGAAAATTGTAGACCTGCAGCAGGCTAGGAAGAGTGAATCTACAATAGGAAAGCAGGTTGGTATGAATAAATCAACTGTGGGAGCACCTGTAAGAAAATGGAAGACATACAAGACCACTGATAAGCATGGGGGTGGAAACATCATGCTTTGGGGCTGTTTTTCTGCATAGGGGACAGGACGACTGATCCGTGTTAAGGGAAGAATGCACGGGGCCATGAATCGTGAGATTTTAAGCCAAAATCTCCTTCCATCAGTGAGAGCACTGAAGATGGAACGTGGCTGGGTCTTCCAGCATGACAATGATCCCAAACACATCGCTCAGGCAACAAAGGAGTGGGACTGTTGTAGCCTAGCGGGTAAGATACTGGACAATTGACCAGAAGGTCCAGGGTTCAAATCCCACCTCTGCCAAGCTGCCACTGTTGGGTCCTTGAGCAAGACCCTTAACCCACAATTGCTTGGATTGTAAGATTGTACCAATTGTAAGTCGCTCTGGATAAGGGCGTCTGCTAAATGCTGTAAATGTGAAGGAGTGGCTCCGTAAAAAGCTTTTCAAGATCCTGGAGTGGCCTAGCCAGTCTCCAGACCTCAACCCCATAGAAAATTTGTGGAGGGAGTTGAAAGTCCGTGTTACTGCAAAACATCACTGCTCTAGAGGAGATCTGCATGGAGGAATGGACCAAAATACCAGCTACAGTTTGTGCAAACCTGGTGAAGACTTTCAGGAAATGTTTGATCTCTGTCATTGCCAACAAAGGTTATGTTACAAAGTATTGAGTTGAACCAAATTTACTGACCAAATACTTATGTTCCACCATAACTTACAATTAAATTCTTTAAAAATCCTACAATGTGATTTCCTGGGATTTTTTTCTGGGATGTGTGTGTGTGTGTGTGTGTGTGTGTGTGTGTGTGTGTGTGTGTGGTGTAGATACATTTACATGTACCCACACCCATATCTCCAAAAAAATTACAGGAACAGTTTTTAATCAGAGTATAGCATCAACTTGGTGTTAATGAAATTATCAACATGTGGACTACAGGAGCAACAAACAGGAATGGTTTAATAGGTGGAGGCCATTGACATTTTGTCCCTCCTTGTCTTTTCTGGATGATTTTTCACTAGTTTTGCAGTTGGCTACGGTCAGCGTCACTAATAGTACGATGCTGCGGTATCTGGACCCTACAGAGGTTGCAAAGGTAGTTCAATTGCTGCAGGATGGCACATTTTCATTGCCAGAACGTTTGCTGTGTCTCCCAGCACAGTCTTAAGACTATGGAGGAGATTCCATGAGAAAGGCAATTACCCAAGGAGAGCTGAACAAGGCCTTAGAAGGTCCTCAACCCCTCAGCAGGACCAGTATCTGCTCTTTTGTGCAAGGAGGAACAGGATGAGCCCTCCCAGAGCCCTACAAAATGACCCCCAGCAGGCCACTGGTGCGAATGTGTCTAACCAAACAATCAGAAACAGGTTTCATGAGGGTGGCCTGAGGCACCGTCATCCTGTAGTGGCCCTGTTTTCACTGCCCAGCTCGATTGGTATTTGTGTGCGTGTGTGTATGTGTGTGTGTGTGTACACAGGCATTAAAATGTTATATATTACAACTGATTATGAAAGAATATGTAGTTAGTGAGTAACTACAGTCTATTGACAGAACACTTTTGTGGAAGTGTGGCATGACATTCCAGCAGCACTAACTATAACAGCATAGTTAGAAAGGGAAGAACCAGAAGGTAACACAGCCAACAGGGATCACACAAGCCATCAGCAACCTGTCTCTTTAGCAACCAACAAATCTGAGTGATCGCACATGAGAGGTAAGAAGACAACAAAACCACATCCCAGATCACCACAAAACTCTTTGACAGTTAACCCTTGGCTCTGTCTTTAGTCTAAGGCAAGGATGCACAACTCACCATAACTGAACACCATAATTGGCAGATCCGCCACTGGCGCCCTGTGCTTTTCACAGATGAGAGCAGGTTTCATAGTCTCCATTTTATTATACTCTTCATATATTATTGTCTTTAATATATTATAGTCTCTGTTTCATTATATTATATTTTATTATAATTTTTATTATATGTACTTTAAACATGTTCTCTAATTTTTATATTTAGCTTCCATGTATTTAAACTACTGCTACAGTGGTATGAAAAAGTTTGGGCACCCCTGATAATTTTCATGATTTTTCTTTATAAATCATTGGTTGTCCAGCTCAGCAATTTCAGGTAAATATATCATATAGCAGATGAACACTGTGATATTTGAGAAGTGAAATTAAGTTTATAGGTTTTACAGAAAGTGTGCAGTAATTATTCAAACAAAGTTAAGCAGGTGCATAAATTTGGGCACCCTTGTCATTTGAATACCTTTAGCACTAATTATTGGAACACAAAATTTGTTTTGTAAGCTCATTGACCCTTGATCTACATACACAAGTGAATCCAACTATGAGAAAGGGTTAAGGTGGCCAATTGGAAGTTTTTCTCCTCTTTGCATCTTCTCTGAAGAGTGGCAACATGGGAGCCTCAAAAACAACTCTCAAATGGCCTGAAAACAAAGGTTGTTCAACATCATGGTTCAGGGAAAGGGGAAGAAAAGCTCTCCGAGATTTCAGCTGTCAGTTTTCCACTGTGAGGAACACAGTGAGGCAATGGAAGAACCACAGGCACAGTTCTACTTAAGGAACTCCCGAAGTGGCAGACCAAGAAAAATCTCAGATAGGCAGAGGCGAAGGATGGTGAGAACAGTCAAAGTCAAGCCACAGACCCACCTCCAAAGACCTACAACCTCATCTTTGCTGCAGATGGTGTCACTGTTCATCGTTTCAAACTATACAGCGCACTTTGCACAAGGAGAGGCTGTATGGAAGAGTAAATGCAGAAGAAGCCTTTTCTGCAGACACGCCACAAACAGAGTCACTTGAGGTGTTGCTACAGCACATTTGGACAATCCAGCTTCATTTTGGAATAAAGTGCTGTGTACTGATTAAACTAAAATTGAGTTATTTGGACATAACAAGGAGCGAAAAAAACACAGGCATACCTCCCAAGACAAACACTTGCTACCCACAGTAAAATTTGGTGGCAGTTCCATCATGCTGTGGGGACTGTGTGGCGCAGTGCAGGTACTAGGAAATCTTGTTAAAGTTGAGGGTCGCATGGATTCCAGTTAATATCTTCAGATTCTTGAGAACAATGTTTCAAGAATCAGTGACAAAGTTGACACCGAGGCCAACGACCCCAAACCCTGCTCAAAATCTACTAAAGCATTCATGCAGAGGAACCAGTACAACAACATCTGGAATGGCCATCTCAGTCCCCAGACATGAATATATTACTGACATTGTGGGCTGTCCATGCTCGGAAACCATCAAACCTGACTGAACTGGAGATGTTTCTAAAGAAGAATGGTCCCAAAGCACCCTTCAACCCAGAATCCAGACTGGAAGCTGTAGGAAGTGTTTAGCGGCTGTTATTTCTACAAAAGGAAGGATCTACTAAATATTGATGTCATTTTTCTGTTGGGGTGCCCAAATTTATGCACCTGACTAATTTTGTTTGAATAATTACTGCACACTTTCTGTAAATCCTATAAACTTCATTTCACTTCTCAAATATCACTGTGTTCATCTGCTATATGATATATTTAACTCAAGTTGCTGATCTGAACAACCAATGATTTATAAACTTATATCATGAAAATTATCAGGGGTGCCCAAACTTTTTTCATACGACTGTATAAATGTACTATCTAGGTAATTTAGTTTTTTACAAACAGATTGGGTCCCTTTTTGAATCTTGTTCCTATAAATAAAAGTACAATTTGTAACTTAAATAATTCGATTTCAACAAACCTAAAGTCCTTTTAGTAATGAACTTAAATAATTAGTCAAGACAAGTCAATTTTTTTATTCAGCGCTTTTTACAACACAGCATTGTCTCAAAGCAGCTTTACACATAAATTGGCTCAAAACCCTAGTTGAGCAAGCCTGAAGTGAAAGTGGCAAGGAAAAATTCCCCTAACGTTACAGGGAACAAACCATGGGAGGACCAAGACTCAAATAGGTACCCATCCTCCTTGGTTAGCCAGGATGTTAGATGTAAAAATTAAGGAATATATGTCAAGAAAACATACTACTTACAATTAGAATGTAATAATATATAGGGTAAGATGAAGTAAAGCAAAAAATAGAGAACAAAAAAACTATAGTATACAGAGTAAGGAATGAGTAAGTATGGACAGTTAGTCAAAAAACGAAGAGTCATTGTAGGTTTTTGTGTCCTCGATGGGAAAGAATCTTTATAAATGCGCACTCAGTGAAAGTTATTACCCTCTGATGGGTAATGATATGATGATTAGAAGAGAGTCACCACAGGATTACAGTATGTTCCTAAATCATTAGGACACTGTTGTGCCCAGTTAAGAACGATTGCACTAAAAACACAAACTCTAACACTTTCTCATCCCTGACATCCGTCGGCAACGGTCTCATAAATAAACACATGAGTGGCTGATATGTTTAAATCTCTGTACATGAACTGAATTCTGAATTAGTGAAAGCACTGTGCTGTTCATGTGTTGTTCTGTTCATGTCAATGTCTTTGGCAACCCTATGTAAACCTAGCCATGGAAACACACAAGAGCAAGTGTGCTGTCTATTATTACATAGTTAAATCACTGAATTTAGAAAAAACACAGTCACTTGACTGTAATTTGCTTCAGAAGCTAGCTATCCCTGTATCCAGGAGTTCATGTATAATTTGTACAAACACTTGCACTTTTTGCTTATTAAGAGTTAACCACATGTGAATTCCTTGTATGTCTAAAGTGATGTAGCATTCACTTATGTTTATGCATTAAAGTTCTATGCACTGTTTTTAAATAACAAAATAAACTTTATTTAGAAAAAAGAAAAAAACAGTTCATTACCTCTTTTGTGATATCATACACAATGATGGCTGCAGCTGAGCCTCTGTAGTACATAGGAGCAAGAGCACGAAACTATACAGAGAGACAGAAAAACAATTATTTAAACAGACTGATTTGTAATTCCGCATTGTTTAGTTTAAGACTGAACCATAACATATAAAGCTCTGGAGGGGCTTTATTCCTGCCGAACACAGTTGTGTTAGTAGAAGACAATAGAAGTATGGTACATTCCAATTTTATGTTTGATAGGAAAGTAAAGTCAGTGGATATATAATTATCTGTATTATGGTTAGATGTGCCATATCAATCCACTTTGTGAACCACAGCAAGCTAAATCTAAGAATGTTCAATCGGTGATTAAATAAAGTAAAAGGAAAAAAAAATAAAATTAAAAGGAAGCTTTTGTGGGTACACAGTTGTAGTAACAAAGATAAATGGTAAGCCAAACCACTTTTGTGCACATTTCTGACTGAATAATGTATTACAATTGTATACAGTATAATAAACATTTTGCCTTATGACATTCCAGTAACAAAACAAAAATAAACAGTTCTAAAAACACCTGTGGATCTTTATCCATCAAGCAGATTTCGGCAGGTTTTCCTAAATAATTTGGGTGTACTTAGCAACAGTGACCTGTCAAAAATTTCATACCACATTCTTTTAGACTGGATCACAATCCACAATATTATCACACTTTAATCTTTGTTTTTCTTAACAAAAAAATACATTAATAAAAAAACAACTTGGGACAGTATGGAAAATGCAAATAAAATAATTTTGACTTTATTTCATTGCAGACAGTATGAACCTAATATATTCTGTATTTTGTCTGGTCAACTTCATTTCATTTGTTAAAATACATATTCCTGCAATTCAGGCCTGCAACACATTTCAAGAAAAGTTGGAACAGTAAAGCATTTACCACTCATTACTTCTCATAACACAAAACATTCTGGCACAGAAGATACCAAGCAATTAAATGGTTCAGGTGTCTTTACTCTATTGGGGACAGTCTCCAAGCCCTCTTCTTACCCAGCCATGCATTTATAATGTGTGCAGCATGTGGTTTTGCATTGTCTAGCTGAAGAATGCATGGATGTCCCTGGAAAAGATGTCATCTTGAAGATGGCACATGTTGCTCTAATATCTCAATGTGCATCTCATTAGTGCCTTTTTACATTAATATAGAATTTAGAATTAACTACATAATATAGAATTAACTACACAGCTAACAAATTCACCAACATTACTCAGCGTTGCCCTCTAAATATCTGACAGCACCAAGTTAGAAGTTTCGTTAACAACTACGTTTCAATGAATGCATTTACTGCTTTCTTTTATTCAACCTTAGTTGCCTTAACCTAGTACACACTCTTGACATTCTGCTTTTTGAGGAAATCTACCAACTGTAGAAAATTAGTCTGCATGTCCTCCCTGTGTCCATGTGGGTTTACTCCAGGTACTCCTGTTTCCTCCCACAGTGTAAAGGCAAGTGTGTGTTAGGTGAATTGGAGTTTACAAAGTGCCCTTAACGTGTGAGTGTTTGTGTGTGTGTGTGTGTGTGTGTGTGTGTGTGTG
>JAJAGP010000119.1:687218-757870 GCA_025084515.1 Ancistrus triradiatus | reverse complement strand
AACATTGGATATTATGTGTTTTACATTAGTAATTCATTTTACACATAATTTGGTAATAACTTAAGCTACAAAAAAATCTAAAGAGACACTTGGGAGCCGAAAGAGCCATCACTAGTGAGTGCGCCATTACGTTTCCTCGCTTCGAAACGGAACAAACTCGGGACACTGCGGTGACCCATGCCGCCGCCGAGCTCCCTTCATCCTCATCGGTCACCGCAACAACAGCACAAGTCACAACAACATCCCGAGCCCGTTCCGTTTCGAAGCGAGGAAACATGTTTTCGTTTCGAGGGCTGTATCAGCACCGTGCCGCTCCCAGGTCAAATCACTTTTGCAAAGTTTGCATGTTACACATTTTTTGCTGTGTGACGCGTGAATTCTTAACACTAACTTGTTTTGAAGATTCCGCATCCGCGCGGGCTCCACCTCGCTCCATTCAATCGCTCGTATTTTCTTTTTCCTACGTTGACAAAATGCTGCAAGTAACGTAAGCGGATATGATAAGGCGGGGGACACATAAATCCTTCTACACAGCGAATCGATAATGAAATTCGTTGTCGACACTTTTAATAATCGATTATTATCGATTTTATCGATTCGTTGTTGCAGCCCTACCACAAACAACAAAGTAAGCTTGTTGATTACCACAACAAGCTCCTGCTTAATCTCAGGATACAAATATTCCAACTTCTCACCTACAGTGGTGCTCAAAAGTTTGTGAACCCTTTAGAATTTTCTATATTTCTGCATGCATAGGACCTAAGACATCGTCAGATTTTCGCACAAGTCCTAAAAGTAGATAAAGAAAACTCAGTCAAACACGAGACAAAAATATAATACTTGGTCATTCATTTATTGAGGAAAATGTTCCAATATGACATATTAGTATGTTGCAAAAGTGAACCTTTGCTTTCAGTATCTGGTGTGAGCCCTCGGTGTAGCAATAACTGCAACTAAACATTTCCTGTACCTGTTGATTAACTGCTCACTTCAGGTCCTTCCACAACATTTCGATTGGATTAAGGTCAGGACTTTGACTTCGATATTCCAAAACATTACCTTTATTCTTCTTTAACAATTCTTTGGTAGATCGACTTGTGTGCTTCGGGTCGTTGTCTTGCTGCATGACCCACCTTCTCTTGAGATTCAGTTCATGGACAGATGTCCTGACATTTTCCTTTAGAATTCTCTGATATCATTCAGAATTCATTGTTTCATCAATGGTGGCAAGCCGTCCTGGCCCAGATGCAGCAAAACAGGCCCAAACCATGATACTACCACCATCATGTTTCACTAATGGGATAAGGTTGTTATGCTGGAATGCAGGGTTTTCCTTTCTCCAAACATAATGCTTTTCTTTTAAACCAAAAAGTTCTATTTTGGTCTCATCTGTCCAGAAAACATTCTTCCAATAACCTTCTGTCTTGTCCACGTGATCGTTAGCAAACTGCTGACGAGCAGCAATGTTCTTTTTGGAAAGCAGTGGCTTTCTCCTTGCAACCCTGCCATGCACACCATTGTTGTTCAGTGTTCTTCTGATTGTGGACTCAGGAACATTAACATTAGTCAATGTGAGAGAGGCCTTCAGCTGCTGAGATGTTACCCTGGGGTCCTTTGTGACCTCGCGAACTATTACACGCCTTGCTCTGGGAGTGATCTTTGTTGGTCAACCACTCCTGGGGAGGGTAACAATGGTCTTCCTCCATTTGTACACAATCTGTCTGAATGTGAATTGGTGGAGTCCAAACTCTTTAGAGATGGTTTTGTAACCTTTCCAGCCTGATGAACATCAAAAACTCTTACTGAGCTCCTCAGAAATCTCCTTTGTTCATGCCATGATACACTTCCACAAATATGTGTTGTGAAGAGCCATCTTTGATAGATCCCTGTTCTTTAAATAAAACAGGGTGCCCACTCACACCTGGTTGTCATCCCAGTGATTGAAAATACCTGAGTCTAATTTCACCTTCAAATTAACTGCTAATCCTAGAGGTTCACATACTTTTGCCACTCACTAATATGTAATATTGGATCATTTTCCCCAATAAATAAATTACCAAGTATAATATTTTTGTTTCATTTGTTTAACTTGGTTCTCTTTATCTACTTTTAGGACTTGAATTAAAATCTGATAAAATTTGAGGTCATGTATAGTGGGGAAAAAAAGAATTTAGTCAGCCACTGCCACAGTCACAGCAACCTCACAGAAAATGAGAGAGGACTGTAATTTTCATCATAGGTACACTTCAACTATGAGGGACAAAATTAGAAGAAGAAAAATCCAGGAAATTGTAGGAAATTGTATGATTTTTAAAGAATTTAATTGTAAATTATAGTGGAAAATAAGTATTTGGTCGATAAATTTGGTTCAACTCAATACTTTGTAACATAGCCTTTGTTGGCAATGACAGAGGTCAAACGTTTCCTGTAAGTCTTCACCAGGTTTGCACACACTGTAGCTGGTATTTTGTCCCATTCCTCCATGCAGATCTCCTCTAGAGCAGTGATGTTTTGGGGCAACATGGACTTTCAACTCCCTCCACAAATTTTCTATAGGGTTGAGGTCTGGAGACTGGCTAGGCCACTCCAGGACCTTGAAATGCTTTTTACGGACTCACTCCTTCATTTCCCAAGCAGTGTGTTTGGGATCACTGTCATGCTGGAAGTCCCAGACACGTTCCATCTTCAATGCTCTCACTGATGGAAGGAGGTTTTGGCTTAAAATCTCACGATACATGGCCCCGTTCATTCTTCCCTTACCACAGATCAGTCATCATGTCCCCTTTGCAGAAAAACAGCCCCAAAGCATGAGGTTTCCAACCCCATGGTTCACAGTAGATATGGTGCAACTCAGCATTCTTCTTCCTCCAAACACGACGACTTGAGTTTTTCCCAAAAAGTTCTATTTTGGTTTCATCTGACCACATGATATTCTCACAATCCTCTTCTAGATCATCCATATGCTCTCTGGCAAACTTCAGATAAGCCTGGACATGTACTGGCTTAAGCAGCGGGACACACCTGGCACTGCCGGATCTGAGTCCATCTCGGTGTAGTGTGTTACTGATGGTAGCCTTGTTACTTTGGTCCCAGCTCTCTGCAGGTCATGCATCAGGTCCCTCTGTGTAGTTCTGGGATTTTTGCTCACCGTTTTCATGATCATTTTGACCCCACGGGATGAGATCTTGATGAAAGCTTCCTAAAGAAGAAGTTACAGGTCTGTGAGAGCCAAAAATCTTGCTTGTTTGTGGGTGACCAAATACTTATTTCCCACCATGATTTACGATTAAATTCTTTAAAAATCCTACAGTGTGATTTCCTGGATTTTTTTTCCTCATTTTGTCTCTCATAGTTGAAGTGTACCTATGATGAAAATTACAGGCCTCTCTCATCTTTTTAAGTAGGAGAACTTACACAATCAGTGGCTGACTTAATACTTTTTTCCCCACTGTATACAGAAAATTCTAAAGGGTTCACAAACTTTCAAGCAGCCCTGTAGCAACTACAAGTCTGGTTTACCTAACACAGACTGAAAACACAAAGCCAAAGTCTATTTCACATATTGGACTGACTGCACAGAAGAAGGAATCTAACAGATCAGAAACTTATTTTAAATTCGCTTGTGCACACATCATCACAGAAGCAGGGAACACAGCAACTCCTTAAAGCTAACATCATAAATATTTCCTTGAGCTGCTCCAAAGTTACACCATAACTAGCAGTGCATCATTTCTCAATGCTGTGCACATCAAAGCTTGTAGAGACAGGAGAGACATGCATAGGGGAACTTGTACTTCGTGGCCATGGTCCAAGCTGCGATCAGCTGCAGTTCTAGCAACATCTGTACCGCCATTTTCCTGCTAACATCCATCTCCTTCTCCCAGAATTGCAAAAGCTGTACCTGGTAGTCCTATTGCTTAATGTGTGACTCCAGCTCCTTTAAATAGATATGTAAATCTGGATCCTTAAAAAAACAAAACCTACAGATTGGGGAGGCTGGGAAACAGCTGAGGGAGACACCTCCCTGCTAGGCAGGTTTTCCTGAGGCACCAATGCCTGACAAAGCTCAGTTTTAATTCACTACCTTTTTAGTGCCAGTTCCCTAAACAGATATTCTGAAACGACTGATAACTAATCATCATTACAATATTTATCAAACTCTAAGGAGGGAGTGAGCTTAAACTGTCAAATCCAATGCAGACATGACGACTATAAAAACACAAGAAGAAAAAAAAAAAAATCAAATACACAAAACAGATCATCAGAAACATCACTAATGAAGCCTGAGTAACCTCAGACCTAACTAACTAACCAGAAATCTAACCAATAATAACCTATTAACTCTCTTCTACTCTTCAGAGGTGTATCGAGCTTGAGGCTACTTTAACCAAAACGCAAATACTTACAGTATTTGAAGCACACCCCTAAGAGGGACATAATCCCCAACCCAGGATAACATCCAAAAATGAAAAAAAAAGGCAACATACCAAAGAGTATCACAACGGAAGAACTGGTGCTTCACACAGTTGAGATATGACACTTCTAACTTACCAAGGAGCTCAGCCAACAAAACAACTGTGATAAATGCTGCAATCAGTCATGCAACTTTTGACTTGCTCAGACTCATGTGACATGCCCACACCGAAAAAACTAAACTACACCAATTCAAATGACCTGCAGTGTAGGCTGTAAAACCACTAATACAGAAGACTTTAACCACAAATACTTAAAAAAAGGTTCTGTGCCTAAAATGTTAACAAAGTAATTTACTACTTTATTAAAGCCACTTTATTAGATACACTTGTTAACGCAAATATCTAATTAGCCAATCACATGGCAAAAACTCAATGCATTTAGGCATGTAGAAAGGGTCAAGACAATCTGCTGAAGTTTAAAACAAGAGTTTAAAAATCAGAATGAGGAAGAAAGGTGAATTAAGTGACTTTGAACATGGCATGGTTGTTGGTGCTAGACAGGCCGCTCTGAGTATTTCAGAAACTGCTGATGGTCCAAAAAAGAGAAGGTATCTGGTGACCGGCAGTCTTTTGGGCAAAAATGCCTTGTTGATGTCAGAGGAGAATGGTTTGAGTTGATAGAAAGGCAACAGCAACTCAAATAACCATTGCAGAGGAGCATCTCTGAATGCAAAACACATCAAACCTTGAAGCACATGGGCTACAGCAGCAGAAGACCACACCTTGTACCACTCCTGTCAGCTAAGAACAGGTAACTGAGGCTGTAGTTCACATGGTGTTCACCAAAATTGGACAGCAGATTTCTAAAAAGTGTTGGATGGTCTCATGAGCTTCGAGTTGAGCTGTAACATTCAGTTTGTAGGGTCAGAAGCTGGCATAAACAACATGAAAAAATGGATCCATCCTGCCTTGTTTCAACAGCTCAAGCTCCCCTTAATACATATTTATCATCTTTTAAATGCCACAGCATACCAGAGTATTGTTGGTGACCTTGTCCCTCCCTTCATAACCAGTGTACTCATCTTCTCATAGTGTCTTGAAGCAGGACAACGAGCCATGTCACAAAGGCCACTCATCTCAGACTCTTCTTTTGAAATACATGATAATGTATTTTGGAGTCAAATACCCTCCACCACCACCAGAATGCAATTTAGAACACCTTTGGGATATGGTGGAACAGGAGATTGACTGATGACCAAATTTAAACGCTGCATGAATCACACCTACAAGTCCCTTTGCATGTCACTTGAGAGAGGACTGCATTCAATTAAATGTTCCATCTGTTACGAAAAAGGACATTTCAAACAAACTGATATGTAAAGCAGGCTCAATTAATTTATAAACTTAGGAGAGGCAGAGAGGAGAACACAAACAGGAAAGCAGTTCACAAGGGTTAGAATATTATAGGAAAAGCTTAGAGCATCAATAAACAGAAAAAACACAGCCAGCATTCAAGAATAAACAGCATTACATTATCAGGAAGAAACAAATGAACACAGCAGCACAGACTGTCAGAGAAACATAAAGTAAAAGCATATATTTCCAGTGTATTAATATGATTCATTGCTATCGTTACCCTCTCTTGCCCTGCGGTGTCCCAGATAAGGAACTTATGAAGCTCATTTTGGTACTGTACTGTCTTTGTCATAAATGATGCCCTGCAAAGACATGAAAGTAGTATGGTAAATCACAACTGCTATCAAAATGCAGCTACAGACATAAATTAAACTAAAAGCAAGTCCAAGCATGAAATCACTAATGAATTCCTGTAAATGCAATTTATTTTCTGGAATTTCTGATCAAGATACTGTGTTTATTACTACATGACTATATACATTCACTGAGCACATTAGTGGAAACTGCTGTAACCTTACAGATTCATTCAATTAGGTAATCGGCCAATCACGCATCAGTACAATACTTAAAATATTTCAGATACAGACCAGCAGCTTCAGGTAATGTTCACATCAAGCACCATCATGGACTGGATCTCAGTGACTTTGACCATGGCAGACAGAATGATTTAATTATTTCTATACCTGATGATCTGCTGGAATTTTCACACACAGCAGTCTCCTGAACTTACTCAATGGTGCAATAAAAAAAAGAAAAACCATCTAGTAAGTGGCAGTTATGAAGACAAAAAAGCCTTGCTGACGATATAGGTCGACAGAGAAAGGTGTGACTTGTACAAGTTGATTGAAATGCTATGGTAACTGATAGCCACTCGGTACAATTGTGAAAACAAATGTCAAACCTTGGAGTGGACAGGCTAAATAAGCAAAAGACCACATCAGGTTCAACATCTGTAAGTTAGGAACTGAACGGTGATGCTGCAGTGGGCACATGCTCACCAAAACTAGACAGCTGAAGACTGAAAAAAAAAAACCAACAAATGTTGACTTCAGCTGAGGCACACAGAAGGGTCAGAATTTGGTGCTACAGCATGAATCCACCTACCCAACTTGGTTCTTGTCAATAGTCCATGCTGGTGTAGGTGGTGTAAATGATGTGGGGAATGTTTTTTGGCACTCTTTACCATTAATGCCAATCAATTATCGGTGGAATGCCATAGCTTACTTAAGTATAGTTGCTAACCATGTGCATCTCTTCATGGCCAGAGTTTTCTAATGGTTACTGTGATCCTAATAACACCAGAGGTCACAAAACAACTGCTCAAACTGGTTTCATGGACAGCTGTCCAGTGTTCCTCAGTGGCCTTCCCAGTAATCTGATCCAAATCCAACAGAACACCTTTGAGATCTGCTGGAATGAGAGATTCGCAGAATGACAGTGCATCTGAAAAATCTGCAGGAATTATGTGATGCAATCATGCCACCATGGTGCAGATTCACAAAGGACTGTTGACAACACCTTGTGAAATACAAGCAACAAAGGTTTGAGACTGATTTGAGAATAAAGACAGTCAGTACCTAGTATTAATATAGTGTTCCTAATAATGGTTCGTGAGTGTAGGCTAAATAAACCAATACACTAAAACTTGGAGCTCAGGTTGCACAGCAGTCTATCATGCTAATCCACCACCTCCTAAAGGAGGGGAGGGATACAGGGCTGTAACAGTGAAATGTCACAGTATCCTAATAATTTTAGGTTTACAGACACACACACACACACACACACACACACACACACACACACACACACACACACAGCGGAGTGAAAAAGTGTTTGCCCCCTTCCTGATTTACTATTTCTTAAGTTTTTCGGAACATCAAAACAATTTAAATATTAGTCAAACGCAACACAAGTAAACACAAAAAATTTTAAATGAAGGTGTTTATTATTAAGGAAGGTTAGGTTAGTTTATTATTAAGGGAGAAAAAAAATGCAAACCTGCATGGCCCTGTGTGAAAAGTGATTGAAGGCCCACCCCCTTGTTAAAACATAACTATGGTTTATCACACCTGAGTTCACTGTCTCTAGCCACACCCAGGCCTGATTATTGAAACACCTGTTCTCAATCAGGACATCATTTAAATAGGACCTGCCTGACAAAGTGAAGTACACCAAAAGCTGCACATCATGCCGAGATCCAAAGAAATTCAGGAACAATTTAGAAAGAAAGTAATTGAAATCTATCAGTCTGGAAAGGGTTATAAAGCCATTTCTAAAGCTTTGGGACTCCAGTGAACCACAGTGAGAGCCAATATCCACAAATGTCAAAGACATGGAACAGTGGTGAACCTGAGCTGAGCAAAAAGAACATTAAATCTCGTCTCAATTTTTCCAGAACACATCTTGATGATCCCCAAGACTCTTTGGAAGGTGTGTGTCCCATTATAGCTTCCGTAAAAGTAACACAGCATTTCAAAAAAAGAACATTATACCAACAGTAAAATATGGTGGTGGTAGTGTGATGGTCTGGGGCTGTTTTGCTGCTTCAGGACCTGGAAGACTTGCTGTGATAAATGGAACTATGAATTCTGCTGTATACCAAAAAATTCTGAAGGAGAATGTCCGGCCATCTGTTCGTGAGCTCAAACTGAAACGAACTTGGGTTGTGCAGCAGGACAATGATCCAAAACACACCAGCAAAGACACCTCTGAATGGCTGAAGCAAAACACACACGTGCACACACAAGCGCACACATTGTCCAAAAGTGGCCTAGTCACAGTCCTGACCTGAATCCTACTGAGATACTGTGGCATGACCTTACAAAAACTGTTCATGATCAAAAACCATCCAATGTGGCTGCATTACAACAATTCTGCAAAAATGAGTGGCGAAAAAATTGTGTGTTTACTTGTGTTGTCTTTGACTAATATTTAAATTGGTTTGATGTTCCGAAACACTTAAGTGTGACAACATGCAAAGAAAAAAACGAAATCAGGAAGGGGGCAAACACTTCTTCAAACCACTGTGTGTACACACACACACACACACACACACACACACAAACACACACACACACACACAGTGTGGCAAAAAAGTATTTAGTCAGCCACTGATTGTGCGAGTTCTCCTACTTAGAAAGATGAGAGAGGTCTATAATTTTCATCATAGGTACACTTCAACTATGAGAGGCAAAATGAGGATTTTTTAGTACTTTTAAAGAATTTAATTGTTTTAAAGAATTTAATTGTTATGGTGGAAAATAAGTATTTGGTCACCCACAAACAAGATTTCTGGCTCTCACAGACCTGTAACCTCTTCTTTAAGAAGCTCTTCTGTCCACCACTGGTTACCTGTATTAATGGCACCTGTTTGACCTCGTTATCTGTATAAAAGACACCTGTCCACAGCCTCAAACAGTCAGACTCCAAACTCAACCATGGCCAAGACCAAAGAGCTGTTGAAGGACACCAGGAAAAAAAATTGTAGACCTGCAGCAGGCTGGGAAGAGTGAATCTACAATAGGCAAGCAGGTTGGTGTAAATAAATCAACTGTGGGAGCAATTGTCGCCCTAGGCTTGCTCAATTTGGGATTGGACGTAGATATTAGGAGATAATCTAAACTTGTAATGTTGCTTTGAGACAATGCTCCATTGTAAAAAGCGCTATATAAATAGATCTGACTTGACTTGACGTGAATTGTAAGAAAATGCAAGACATACAACACCATTGATAATCTCCCTCATTCTGGGGCCCCATGCAAGATCTCATCCTGTGGGGTCAAAATGATCATGAGAACAGTGAGCAAAAATCCCAGAACTACACGGAGGGACCTGATGAATGACCTGCAGAGAGCTGGGACCAAAGTAACAAAGGTTACCATCAGTAACACACTACGCTGAGAGGGACTCAGATCCTGCAGTGCCAGGCGTGTCCCCCTGCTTAAGCCAGTACATGTTCAGGCTCATCTGAAGTTTGCCAGAGAGCATATGGATGATCCAGAAGAGGATTGGGAGAATACCATGTGGTCAGATGAAACCAAAATAGAACGTTTCGGTAAAAACTCAACTCGTCGTGTTTGGAGGAAGAAGAATGCTGAGTTGCATCCCAGGAACACCATACCTACTGTGAAGCATGGGGGTGGAAACCTCAGGCTTTGGAGCTGTTTTTCTGCAAAGGTTACAGAACGGGGTGAACGGGGCCATGCATTGTGAGTTTTTAAGCCAAAACCTCCTTCCATCAGTGAGAGCATTGAAGATGGAACGTGGCTGGGTCTTCCAGCATGACAATGATCCCAAACACACCACTCAGTCACCGCTCAGCTCACCTAGCCAGTCTCCTGACCTCAACCCTTTAGAAAATTTGAGGAGGGAGTTGAAAGTCTGTGTTGCCCAGCAACAGCCCCAAACATCACTGCTCCAGAGGAGATCTGCATGGAGGAATGGGCCAAAATACCAGCTACAGTTTGTGCAAACCTGGTGAAGACGTACAGGAAACGTTTGACCTCTGTCATTGCCTACAAAGCTTATGTTACAAGATATTGAGTTGAACTTTTGTTATTGACCAAATACTTATTTTCCACCATAATTTACAACTGAATTATTGAAAAATCCTACAATGTGATTTCCTGGATTTTCTTTCTTCTCATTTTGTCTCTCATAGTTGAAGTGTACCTATGATGAAAATTACAGACCTCTCTCATCTCTCATCATCCATTTCTCTATATACAGTGGTATGAAAAAGTTTGGGCACCCCTGATAATTTTCATGATTTTAGTTTATAAATCATTGGTTGTTCAGATCAGCAACTTGAGTTAAATATATCATATAGCAGATGAACACAGTGATATTTGAGAAGTGAAATGAAGTTTATAGGATTTACAGAAAGTGTGCAGTAATTATTCAAACAAAATTAGTCAGGTGCATTAAATTTGGGCACCCCCCCAACAGAAAAAAATGACAATAAATATTTAGTAGATCCTCCTTTTGTAGAAATAACAGCCGCTAAACGCTTCCTACAGCTTCCAGTCTGGATTCTGGTTGAAGGTGCTTTGGACCATTCTTCTTTAGAAACATCTCCAGTTCAGTCAGGTTTGATGGTTTCCGAGCATGGACAGCTCACATTTGTCTAGGGACTGAGATGGCCATTCCAGAATGTTGTACTGGTTCCTCTGCATGAATGCCTTAGTAGATTTTGAGCAGGGTTTTGGGTCGTTGGCCTCGGTGCAACTTTGTCACTGATTCTTGAACATTGTTCTCAAGAATCTGGAGATATTAACTGGAATATGCGATCCTCAACTTTAACAAGATTCCTAGTACCTGCACTGGCCACACAGTCCCGCAGCCTGATGGAACCGCTACCAAATTTTACTGTGGGTAGCAAATGTTTGTCTTGGGATGTGTGCCGCTCCTTGTTATGTCCAAATAACTCAATTTTAGTTTCATCAGTACACAGCACTTTATTCCAAAATGAAGCTGGATTGTCCAAATGTGCTGTAGCACACCTCAAGTGACTGTGGCGTGTCTGCAGAAAAGGCTTCTTCTGCATTACTCTCCCATACAGCCTCTCCTTGTGCAAAGTGTGCTGTATAGTTGAACGATGATTAGTGACACCATCTGCAGCAAGATGAGGTTGTAGGTCTTTGAAGGTGGTCTGTGGCTTGACTATGACTGTTCTCACCATCCTTCGCCTCTGCCTATCTGAGATTCTTCTTGGTCTGCCACTTCGGGAGTTCCTTAACTAGAACTGTGTCTGTGGTCTTCCATTGCCTCACTATGTTCCTCACAGTGGAAACTGACAGCTGAAATCTCTGAGAGAGCCTTTCCCTTTCCCTGAACCATGATGTTGAACAACCTTTGTTTTCAGGCCATTTGAGAGTTGTTTTGAGGCTCCCATGTTACCACTCTTCAGAGAAGATGCAAAGAGGAGAAAAACTTCCAATTGGCCACCTTAACACTTTCTCATAGTTGGATTCACTTGTGTATGTAGATCAAGGGTCAATGAGCTTACAAAACAAATTTTGTGTTCCAATAATTAGTGCTAAAGGTATTCAAATGACAAAGGTGCCCAAATTTATGCACCTGCCTAATTTGTTTGAATAATTACTGCACACTTTCTGTAAAACCTATAAACTTAATTTCACTTCTCAAATATCACAGTGTTCATCTGCTATATGATATATTTACCTGAAATTGCTGAGCTGGACAACCAATGATTTATAAAGAAAAATCATGACAATTATCAGGGATGTCAAAACTTTTTCATACCACTGTACTTTTATTCCACTTTACTCTGTTCTCCAATGGTCAGGACTCCCACAGGATCACCACAGATCAGATACTCTTTGGGTGGTGGATCATTCTCAGCACTGAAGGTGGTGTCTTAGTGTGTGTTGAGCTGGTACGATGGAATCAAACACAGCAGTGCAGCTGAAGTTTAAAAATACTGTTCACTCACTTTCGACTTAGAGACCTTATTTCTCCACCCTCCTGTCAGAGACAGTAACTCATCTGATGTTGCACAGTTTATGTTAGTCATCCTCTAATCCTTCATCTGTGCTCACAGGATGCTACATACAAGAGGCTGGTGGCTACACATTTTTTGTTGGTGGACTATTTTTAGTCCAGCAGTGACACAGAGGTGGTTTAAAACTCCAGCAGCACTGCTCTGTCTGATCCACATAAATCAGTGCAATACACACTAACACAACACATCATGTATCGATGCAGTGCTGAGAATGATCCACCACCCAAATTTTACCTGATCTGTGCTAATCCTGACCATTACAGATGACAGTAAAGAGGATTAACAAAGTACTCTATGTAGAGAAACAGATGAACTACACTCTGTAATTGTAGAACTATTAAACTACTAAAACTTAAATGCAGAATAAGAATATAAACTGAAAATATAGAACGGCTGAGACTTTACACAATACTTTGTGTGTTGGTGCGTGCGTTATACACACAGAGAATGCATTCGGAGTCTTCAGACCATTTTCACCTTTTTTCACATTTTGTGAACTTTTCCCCATCCTTCTGCACTCAATACCCCATAAAAGTGAAAACGGAATTGTAGAATTTTTTGCAAATTTATTTTTGCAAAAATATCATAAAAATTACAAAATTTATCATAAGTTATCCAGACCCTTTACTCTGTACTTGAATCACCTTTGGCAGTGATTATAACCTGCAGTCTTTTTGAGTATGATGCTACAAAGGTTGCACAAATGGATTTGGGGATTTTCTGCCGTTTTTCTCTGCAGATCCTCTCAAGCTCTGTCAGGTTGGATGAAGATCATTGGTGGATGGCCATTTTCAGGTCTCTCCAGAGATGTTCGATTGGGTTCAAGTTAGGGCTGCAACAACGAATCAATAAAATCGATAATAATCGATTATTAAAAGTGTCGACAACGAATTTCATTATTGATTCAGTGTGTCGCATGATATATGTGTCCCCCGCCTTATCATATCCGCTTACGTTACTTGCAGCACTTTGTCAACGCAGGGGGAAAAAAAACGAGCAATTGAATGGAGCGAGGTTTAGCCGGCGCGGACGCGGAAACTTCAAAACAAGTTAGCATTAACAATTCACGCTTCACACAGCTAAAAAATGTGTAACATGCAAACTTTGCAAAAGCGATTTGACCCGGGAGCGGCACGGTGCTGATACAGCCCTCGCAATGAAATCATGTTTCCTCGCTTTGAAACGGAATGGGCTCGGGATGTTGTTGTGGTGACCGATGAGGATGAAGGGAGCTCGGCGGCGGCGTGGGTCACCGCAGTGTCCCGAGCTTGTTCCGTTTCGAAGCGAGGAAACGTAATGGCGCACTCACTAGTGATGGGAATTCCAGCTCTTTTCACAGAGCCGGCTCTTTTGGCTCGGCTCACTAAAAAGAGCCGGCTCTTTCGGCTCCCAAGTGTCTCTTTAGATTTTTTTTGTAGCTTAATTTATTACCAAATTATGTGTAAAATGAATTACCAATGTAAAACACATAATCTCCAATGTTTGTTATTATTAATATTTAAAAAATTAAAGATCTCATCTTTGAGGGGTTCATCCTGCTTCTCCTTTCTGTTATGATCTGACCTGTTTTAGAAAAGATTCTCTCTGAGGGGATTTTATAATATAAATTTATAATATATTGGATATTACAATAAAGTTGAATCTAATCTAATTTTATATATATATATATATATATATATATATATATATATATATATATATTAGATTAGATTCAACTTTATTGTCATTACACATGTACAAGTACAACGCAATGAAATGTAGTTTATCCAGAAGTGCAATAAGCAGCGGTGTGTGGGAATGTACAATACATAAACAAAATATATAAATCGGCTCACAATCAGGAACCGGCTCCCGTCGTTCATTTCAAAGAGCCGGCTCGATCGCGACCGACACATCACTAGCACTCACACTATGCGAACGGGAATAGCACGGTTGATGCTTCTTAGCTGGATAATGACAGTGATGTAGTTAACAGAGACAGATATCCTATATTGGCCAGGCTAGCGAAGTCCTATTTATGTATTCCTGCTACTTCAACATGGTCTGAGCGTTTATCTTCTGCGGCAGGAAATATAGTCTCTAAAAAGAGAGCCAGCTTTAGCCAGGAGCATGTTGACATGCTAACATTTTTGGATTGCAATGCAAAGTTCCTAAATAAAGGGAGTGAATGAGTTTGTATGTAGGGTTGCACTTATTTTTCTTTATTATTTAATTTGTTATTTTCATTTATTAATAAATGTAATTTATTATTCATTTATTGTAAGCACTTATTTGCTCTGTTATTTAATGTTATATTTCTGAATAATGACATGGAAAGGTGTTTTTTTATTTTTTTTAACCCGATTCATCGATTAATCGGTCGATTATTTTTTCGATTAATCGATGAATCGTGTTAAAATAAAAAAAAACACCTTTCCATGTCTTTATTCATTAAAATAATCATTATTAAAATAATCGTTAGTTGCAGCCCTAGTTCAAGTCAAGGCTCTGCCTGGGTCACTCAAGGGCATTCACAGAGTTGTTCCTAAGCCACTCCTGTGTTGTCTTGGCTGTGTGCTTAGGGTCATTGTCTTGTTGGAAGGTAAACCTTTGGACCAGTCTGAGGTCCTGAGTGCTCTGGATCTGGTTTTCATTAAAAATATCTGTATCTCCACTTCTTCATTCAGCTTTCCCTCAACACAGCTTTCCCTCTCAGCTGCTGGAAAACACCCCCTCAGCATGATGCCGCCACCACCATGCTTCACTGTAGGGATGGTATTGAGCAGGTGATGAGCAGTGCCTGAGTTTCTCCAGACTTGACGCTTAAAACTGAGCCCACAAAATTCAATCCTGGTTTCATCAGACCAAAGAATCTTGTTTCTCACATTGAGAGTCCTTTAGATGCTTTTTTGCAAACACCAGGGAGGCTTTCATGTGTCTTTTATTGAGGAGAGGGTTCTGTTTGGCCAATCTGTCATAAAGCCCAGAATGGTAGCGTGCTGTAGTGATGGTTGACCTTCTGGAAGTTTCTTCCATCTGCACACAGGATCTTTGAACCTCAGCCAGAATGACCATTTGGGTTTTTGGTCACCTGTCTTGACCAAAGATCTTCTCCCCTCGATTACTTACTTTGGTGGGGCGGCCAGCTCTAGGATGAGTCCTGTTGTTCCATACTTCTCCCATTTAAGAATTATGAAGGCCACTGTGCTCTAGGGAACTTTCAGTGCAGCAGATTTTTGAAGATCCAAAAGTGCTCCAGATCTGTACCTCCACACAATCCTGTGTCTGAGCTCTACAGGCAGTTCTTTCCTCCTCATGACTTGGTTTTTTGCTCTGATATGCATTGTTAGCTGTGAGACATTATAGAGACAACTGCATGTCGATCCAAATCATGTCCAATCAACTGAATTTACCACAGGTGAAGAAATGGGAGTTCCCTAGAGCAAAATTTCAAGTGTCATAGCAAAGTGTTTTTCCTTAAAATGCAAAATGCAAAATGCAAAAAATGTTTAATTTTTGTTTTCACTTTCTCATTATGGGGTATTGAGTGCTGACTTTTTTGTTGTTGTTTTTTCCCAGAAAGACTCAACAAAACAAAATGTGACAAAAGTCTGCAGATTTTCCGAATACATTCTGTGTATTTTACACACATTTATACTGTACATATACATGTGAATACAATACATACATATACACTCACCGGCCACTTTATTAGGTACATCTGTTCAACTCCTCATTAATGCAAAACTTATCAACCAATCATATGAAGAAACTACATGGAAATTTAAACATGAAGATTGAGCTAAATTGACACTAAAAGCATTAGGCATGTAGACATGGTCAAGACTAGAAACCTTCTGAATTTTAAACCGAGCATCAGAATGACGGAGAAAGGTTATTTAAGTGACTTTGAACATGGGATGGTTGTTTGTCCTGGATGAGCTGGTCTGAGTATTTCAGAAACTGCTGCTCTATTCTAGTGGGGAATGGCATAGGGAGTTCTGAAGTCAAAAAGGGGGTCCAAACTGGTACTAGGAAGGTGTAACTAAAAAAGTGGCCAGTGAGTGTGTACTTCAAGTGATAAGATGTCGAAATAAGCTTACCCAATTGTATGGTTAATGTTGGGATCAAATCCATCTTCCACAAACCTCCAAACAATACTGCTCTTCCCAACCCCAGTGTCCTAGAAAAAGGATCAAGAGAATACAACATCAGAATTCAATATTCACCCCATTATTATTCAGCAAGTTAAGAAACTTGACCCTGGCTACATCACCCTGGTTGTATGTTGCTGTTAAGGACAATATTGTAAAACAATCTGTATTGCAAGAATACCCTAATTAAAAGAAACAGCCACTTAAAAACACACTCATGATATAAGTGGCTACACTCTTTAGTGTAAAATGTACCGTAAATGGCATTCATTCTCACAGACAAATTTTCAATGTAGGAATAAAATCACAAGAATCTTGTAAGAGTTGCATCGCGCTCGCATCATCTCCATCATTTGGTGCAAGGTGGTCAGAATTAGCCACCTCAAGTCCGAAAAAATCAACCGTTATTAATATTATCATAAGTCTTAAGTCTTGGCTCATGAAAATAGTGATGTAAACACTGTCAACAACCAAGAGATGAACTCTCTCTAGCACCAAACTGGAAGCAACAATGCGAGTACAGGAACTTCTCTGGTGGGTAGAGGAATAGTGTAAAATTCAAGCATTGAAATAACATAGAAATGTAATAAAATAGTGAAAAGTGGTGTTTATTTTACAGCCAGTGGGGCTGACTGCATTTACATTTAAGTCCTTTAGTGGACGCCCTTATTCAGAGCTATTTACCAGTGAAACAACCTTTACAATACAAGTAATTGTGGTTTAAGGGTCTTGCTCAAACATCCAACAGTGGCAGCTTGGGCAGAAGGTGGGATTTGAACCCTGGATCTTCTTGTCCATAGTCTATTACCTTAACCACCTGTCTACCGCAGACACAGACTACACTGTTTGTTATTTGTTGATTATTTTTATGTGGGCATTTTGAAAATATTCTACAAATGACAAATTTTGCAATTAATGTGCCTTTCAAATGGTTCTCACTGAAACAGGTACACTATTTTGAACACAAAAACAAAACCAAAAGCAACTGTATAGCAGTGAAACATGTTTTTTGCAGTACAAAGGTGCAGCAGAAAAAGAAAAAAGAAAAAAGTCAGACTTGAACACAATGTATATTATATTTTGAACAAAGCTCAAGAACCAACAGCGTAACAAAAATGCAGGTCACGGGTGATCACTGTTGAATGGAGACAACATTTGGGAATTTTGATAATCTGATAACTCAGCATATAGATCTGCCATCATACAGATCCTGCCATGGAACTTGGCTTTCATGTGAAGCAAAGTAGTCATGATTGGAAATCTAGTTGTAGTCTTTCAATTAGTGACCATGCAAGATCTAGAGGTGAGAGTAAATCACAGTCTGAGACTAAAAACTCTGTGACTTGTTTGAGATATGAGAGGGTGTCAGACTTTTGAAAAGTCTTTTCAAATTCTTCTAGTTTATGGTCAGGATTAGTCGCACGGAATAAAACCAAGTCAACTTTTACTGACCAATAGCTCTTGCTTTAAGAGTGAGTGTAAGTGTTCTTTGTGAAAGCAAAAAAAAGTGCTATGGTCAACACAACAAGGAGGAAGAGGAACTATTTTACTAGGCACTCCATTATTAAGCAATATTTTAAAATGATATTTTGATAAATCAGTCACCAATGTATGAAGATCCGAAAGCCAGGTTTATTTACCTAAAACATATGCAATAATATCATTCCTAGGAGGTGAGCATATAATAATTCCGAGCTGCTGGACTGATCAGATCGCTGCAGCACAGAAAAAGTAAAAGAATGTTAATGCATCTTACCCCAAGCAGGCAGACTTTCAACTCTCTGAGCGACATTTTAATTTCCGCAATAGGAGAGCGTCCCTCAGCATTCCATACTGATGTATAAATGCAGCCTGAACAGGAAAAATCCCAACAGCAGACTTCTACTGTCACTGAAATGAGATGACGTTATTAACAAACTATCTATTACGCAGGTCTTCTACTTCTGCTTCTTCTTCTTCTGCTTGATGTAATTGCTGTTAAGAGACCAGTATTTTTTTGTATTGCTGCCACCCACTGCTCAGGAGTGCAGAGAATCGTAGAAATGAATTGCCCTCCTTTATGCTACACCAGAAGATTTTCAAAAGACTCTGACATCCTTTCACATTTAAAGACAATTCACAGAGTTAGTTTTTAATAACAGACTAGTCACAGATTATGGTTTTGCAAAGACCAGGGATCTTGCATGGTCATTATTTGCAAGACTGCAGCTAATGCTAACCATACACTAGAAGACTTTGAAAAGACTGCAAAGATTTTGAGAAGGCTACGTCTGACACCTTCTGACATTATTTACTATCATTCTGTTGGAGAAAACAAAATATACTGATATCTCAAATGCCTGTTATATGGTTACACAATAATTACAATGTAATACGTTTTATGTATATATTAGTCGTTGTTCCCCCAGTGCAGAACAGCTTCAACTCTGGGCTGTTGGTGGGTTTCCTCACATTATCTGCTTGAATCAACTCCTTCCACAACATTTCGATTGGATTAAGGTCAGAACTTTGACTTGGCCATTCCAAAACATTAACATCTCTACACCCTTGTTATTCTTGCACATTGGAGACTGGAGAAACGCAATTTCGTTCATATGTACACTCCCTGCTGTATAGTCTGAATGACAATAAACTTCACTTTGACTTTGACTTGATTATTAAGATTATTAAAAAATTATTCATTATGAATCGTGTTCTAACGATACGTGTTCAGTGTCCAGCGTTTAAAACTGGAAGTTAGTCTGCCGGTATATGAGAACCTGGAAGACAAGCGTGCATAGAGCCTATTGGTAAACTTTAACCATTCTTTGCATGATGTCCTGACATTTTCCTTAAGAATTCTCTGATAGAATTCATAATGCTTTTTTTTTAAACCAAAAAGTTCTATGTTGGTCTCATCTGTCCACAAAACATTCTTCCAATAGCAGCAATGTTCTTTTTGGAGAGCAGTGGCTTTCTCCTTGCAACCCTGCCATGCACACCATTGTTGTTCAGTGTTCTTCTGATGGTGGACTCATGAACATTAACATTAGCCAATGTGAGAGAAGCCTTCAGTTGCTGAGAAGTTACCCTGGGGTCCTTTGTGACCTCGCAAACTATTGCACGCCTTGATCTTGGAGTGTATGTCAAGTCAAGTCAAATTTATTTATTTAGCGCTTTTTACAACACAGCGTTGTCTCAAAGCAGCTTTACAAATATATTAGATCAAATTTACAAATATATTAGATCAATGTATGTATATGTATATGTGTGTGTTCCTTCTGGTTTATATTGTTTATTTACATTGTATTCGCACGCCAGGTTCTCGTATGTTTGACAGGTAGCCTAAATCTTTAAAGAAAAAAAGCTTTAATTTATTTCGGAACAGCACCGCCATCTAGTGTCATCTTTTTATTAGCATTTTAAAGACACCGCTATCTGTTTAAACGCAGTTTTACTTAAATGCTAAATTGTTTATGTTTATGTGCTCTTTTTGGTTGTTTATGCACTTGGGAGAGTTTTAAACACTTTTGGTTGTAAGACATTTAAGCAATCTGGAAACCGAAGGACTGTCAGAATCAAGCTACACTGTAGGGCAGATTTGTTGGAGTCGGCCATACTCGGGCTGGAATTAAACATGGCGAATGTACTTCTTGAGTTCAAGGTTTCTTCTGGGGATTCAGAGCCCAAAACCTGCCCACTGCTAATCGTAGGCCAGCTCGGGAACTTACAACAACTAAGCTGGACTCAGGTTGAAGGAAAACTGAAGTCGGTGGTAAGCAAAGAGGTGAGGAACGATAAGAGCTTAGCGTGTTTGTGTTGTGTACTGTAAGCTAACGTACGAAGCTGGTTTGGTTATTGGGTACATTTTCGATGGAAACTGGGCGATGGAGCATGGAGAACTAACTGAACCACTGACAGTAACATTTATATATACAAACTGTTGTATACAAATCTTTCTAGTTTCAGTGATGACGAGATGAAGTAATTTTGTGGATTACTCTTTTAGCCGGACTTCCTTGTTGACATTTGCGGGTGATATCATATGTTTCACATGGTCATTCTCCACTCTACGAGTTCTCAGACGCGATGAAAAACTGAATTTATCTCGAAATTAAATGGTCACGAGATTCCCCCGGCAAGCGACACCTGACTCCTTGCTGAGGGCTGTTATAGAAAGATATTTTTCTTCGGGATAGTAACAAGACGAATGTGATGTTTCCCAGAGGAATGCACGTGTTTAAATATGATACAAATAAATACAGTCGCTTGAGTGCTGCAGCGGGCTAAGACACGGCCCACCCCCTCATTGACCTGGTTTCGAGTCCCACACTGCCTTTCGTAAGGGTCAAGCACGCCGCAAGCACGATTGGTTTAGGTGTGCCTGTGCGAGGTGATGCTGGACCTGGGAGGTTGCAGCAGCGTCTACTACCTAGCCCTGAGAGGGGTTGTTCCACACAGCTGTCCCAATCATTTCTACCGACTGCAAGCATGTCCTTCTCATTATGAGCCAGTTTTGTTTCAGAATTGTTGCGCAACACACTAATAAACCGAGAAGAAAGATGAAAGGTTTGAGTTTACTACGTAAAACAGCTGCCAGGCTGTTTTAGCATCCCATGAGCTTGAAGTAGCCTTTTTGTTGAATTTGTGTACCTAAGCAAGTATCAGCAGCACCATGTAAAAATGGAAATGGCATTTGTCAGTGTCCCTCCATCTATTCCCAAACACTTGACTCTTGTCTGTCGTTGGTCATGTCAATAACCATCTTTCCTGTACGTTATGCTATAAAAAGCTCAAAGGTACATTTGATGTCTTCGACATATGAACCTGCTGCTTCAGAATGAGATTACAAAATCTGAAAAGAGTTGGGACAATATGGAACATGCAAATAAACGTGATGTTTCTTACATTTACTTTGTTCATTTGTTAATATACATCCATTCTTGCATTTCAAACCTGCAACACATTCTAAAAAAAGTTGGAGAATTTACCACCTTGTAATGTTGCCATTCCTTTTTACTACACTGAAAAACATTTTGGCTCAGAGGATACCAAGTGATGAAGTGTTTCAGGTGTTATTTTGTCCCATTCTTCCTGCAAACATATCTTTAGATGTGCAACAGTACAGGGTTGTTGTTGTTGTTTGCGTTTCAAAATTCGTCTCACATTTTCTACTGGGGAAAGGTCATGACTGAAGGCAAGCCAGTCCAGTACCCGTACCCTCTTTTTCCACAGCCTTGCCTTTGTAAGTCCTAGCTAATGTGGTTATGTCAGTTATTGATGAATAATAATTCTAGATGCAGTGCACAGTTTATTATGGAATGTTTTGCAGGCCAGAGATGCTAGACTGGCTGTTTATTAACAAATGAAAAGAAGCTGACCAGACAAAACATGCAATATCTTGGGTTCATACTGTCTACAGTGAAATAAAAGTCAAGGTAAATGTGTGACACACTTTTTTCCCCATATTTTCCATACTGTCCCAACTTTTTCTGATTTGGTGTTGTATTTTTAGCGATTTCTATAACCATTCGCTACAAAACCTTATCTGCAAGAAAGAAGTGAAAGTGACAGATCAAAGGGTATTGTCTATGGCAGGTGTGTAGTGAGATGTGAGAAATTGAGATTGAGAAAGCCCCAGCCTGTATATTGCTATACAGCTTGTTATATTATTAGGCAACATTTAATTCAACCCATACTTACTACCGGGACCAGTTTTACCCCCCTTACACCACAGATGTATCTTATTTTATATGTATTAAAAAAGTATTTATTGTATTCAGTAGGCTGTTTTTGAGGATGTAATGAAAACTTTTTTTTTTTATGAGGAAGAAGTTAAAGGTACCGCTTCGGGAACCACTTTTGTGTTTTTTATGTCTATTGAAAAACTTTGCAGCTTATAAACTGTGTCTACTGAGTGACTAAAAACAAATACATTTTGACAGAACACTCAGTGAGGGTGGGGCCATTTATGAGAAGATTAAAACAGTTTCCAGCATTACAACTTACTGCTCTTAACTGGGACAGAGATTAAAACAAAACGATGCTGCTACCATGTGCAGTACTTTAACTTTGTCTTTTGCACATATAAAGATGAGGATAATTGCGTGTATAATGAATAGTTCTTTCTCTTTTAACCGTGTGATATGCTGTTGTGATTAACTTGGTCAGTTTAAGTTCGTCTGTCATATGCTCATGTCCAGTGGCCCAGACACGCTATCGGCTTTTTTCACTGCTCTACACTGCTGTGACAGAGGTTTTCTGTGACACTCCAGTGACTGGTTTCTACAAGTTGTAGTTCCAACAAACTTTGCAAAGTTTGCAGAACGTTTCGGGTCAAATTTGAATCTCAAATACATAGTCTAGCACCGGACTCACTTTGCTCCTGCATTTTCCAGCACACCTCACTAAGATGTCATCGTCAACAAATGATATCATTGGTTTGTTTTGTTTGGGAGTGGAATGGATAAAAGATTTTTTTTTTTTTGCATGAAGAGGGGTTAAATATTAAACTGAATTGACTTCGCCCTTATTTACGTTGTTCTGTCATCACATTGTGCACCCCAAGCAGAAACAAGTTATTGGTCGTGCTGCACTCCCAATGTCATGCTTTATTGTTCCCAGGCATTTAGGTAATCATTATTGTTTAACCCTAAAAAAACAAGTTACTTTAACATTGGAATTATTACAAATGGCATACATTGTGTATCTTAATATATTTTCTCAAAATCGTCTCTGTCTTGCTGCACCCTCCTGTAACCAACCCACGCTATGCTACTTTTCAACTAGCATCATCACCTAGCCCCCCCAAAGGATAAAACCCTAGCTGTGTGTCAAATATGGACACTTAGTCAGTGTAAGACCTCATGACTAGGGCTGCAACATGGCAAGTTGGTGACAACATTAAGGAAATTAATTGTTGGTAGAGGTGTGCAACAAAAAGCTTAACTAAGGGTTACCAGCTCCAATATGATGTGAAACCTCCATATTTAAATGGGATATTGTAATCTCAGAGCAGAGGGGAAGCGAGTCCACTTTTGCTGGAAGAAATAGTCTCTTTGTAAAACAAAGGTGCGTTAAGGATAATATCTTCTGAGGAAAGTTGGTGCTTTAAAAAAAAAAAATTTAACTGAAGGTATTTACTGGTTTCCAACAGGGGACTGGGGTCGCAACTGATGTTAGACGTGTGTGTGTATTTGAGAACGTACAAGTTGAGGATTGTCACTGACCATAGACTGTTGCACCTGATTCAGTATGGTCTGTGTTGAGCTTTGCAGTAGACTGGGAAAAGAGCCTGTTGCACCTGATTCAGTAAATGTCAGTCATTGGGTTGACGGTTGTTCCGCATGCTCCTGTCAGAAGTGAGAATGCATTCCTTCCAATCGTGCCTCTCCCTATTCCAGGAGCCAGTGTCAAATTCCCCAGTTGTTTCAGGCTACTGCATCTGGCGGCATCAATGTTGGTGGCATGCAGTCAGGCACAATATTAACCAGGAAAGTAATCCTGGCCAGTGCCTCTTTGATGACCTGGGGGGCCTCTCATGAGCGCAGATGATTAAATGGAATGTCGTCTCAGTGCATATGCTCCACCTATATGAAGTATCTCCTTCCGTCTTACTTTGGCCATTGCAGACAGCACTGAATGTGGTCAGTGCCTATACGAACAAACAGGGAGACCTCACTCCTGTCATTTCCACATGCTGGCATGCACATTGATTCTGCAGAGCAGCAGAGACTTACAGTCATTAAGACACATTCATCTACCTGGCAGATTTAATCTGAATGCGGATTTACTGTCAAAGGGCAATACCCATTATGAGGATTAGAATAGCAGTGCCCTCTTATATTCTTTAAATGCTCAAGTTGCACAGATGAGAGTGGATGTGTTTGTTCATGAATGTCCACACACACTCCCATTTAAACACCCAAAGGCTAGAAGCACTGGCTAGCGGAGAAAACAAACCAGTGTGGTTAAATTGAACACACCATTTTTGAATGGTGAAATTTTTTTTTTCACAACAACTCTGCATCTTTCATTACAACATCATCCACTGCTGATCGGAGGTTCATTCATGGATCTGATCTATGGAATAAACTTCCCACTTTCGTTCGAGATTCAGACACCCTCCAAAGTTTTAAGTCTAGGCTAAAGACATACTTATTTACGCAGGCTTTTGACTAGATTTAGACCAGGTTGCATGGTTGGGTTGCTGGGGCCGGAGTCTGGAGTCATGTCTGGCCTGCCTGCCTTGTCCGTTAGCCCGGGAGTGGTCGAGTGGGCGGTCTGGCTGAAACTAGGCTTCGGTCCTCCGTTGATCTTGACTCATGCATCCTTGCCTTAGAATAAGGGCAGAGCTGGGGGGTTCATAGTCAAAGAGTCTTATGGTGATCAGAGACGTTGGGTTGCTGTCTTCTGACGCTCGTGGGGTTGCCCAATGTCGCAGTATCAATGTGATCCCCTCTTGGCTGTGGTTTCCTGACCAGTTTTCGTCCTCTTTCTAGCTTTCTAGCTAGGCTGCTATAGCTAATGCTGCCGGGGTCTCATCATGCTACACTTGGCCATCAGTGATTGACAATGGCAATCAGTGATTGTTAATAAACACTGTGCTCCTAATCAATAACTAATTACATTTTCTGTTTTGCTCTCCGAGCTGTGTTCCGGGCAGTTCCGGCCCCACACATGATGTACAATCTGATGGAGCCTCCACTGTGCCAGAATTCACATTTTATTCGAACTTTGACTCCATGACTGTAGTTTCGCTGCTTAGATTTTATCATCATACCTGGGCCACTTAATGTCGATGTGAATACTTCACATTTTATTTTCGAACTTTTGACTCCATGACTGTAGTTTCGCTCTTAGATTTGATCATCATACCTGGGCCACTTAATGTCGATGTGCCCATACTTCACATTCTATTTCAAACTTTGAACTCCATGACTTTAGTTTCGCTCTTAGATTTATCATCTACGCCGCCCAAGGAGGTTGGGTCCCTTTTTGAGTCTTGGTCCTCCCAAGGTTTCTTCCTAGAACTAGGGAGTTTTTCCTTGCCACTGTCGCCCTAGGCTTGCTCAATTTGAGATTGGACGTAGTTATTAGGAGATAATCTAAACTTGTAAAGTTGCTTTGAGACAATGCTCCATTGTAAAAAGCGCTATATAACTAAATCTGACTTGACTTGACTTGACTTGATCTGTTAAGTCCAGCTCTTAACTGAACGAAGCTGCTAACTCTATATAACCCTCCCTTTATATTTCAGACTGATTAATATTAACATTAATAGCTTCATCTTCCAAATTTGTAATCACTAGTCAAGTAACAGAAATGCTAACAGAATCCTGGACTTTCATTAACACCATGATCTCACTCAAATTTTCTTTACTGGTAGTGTCTTAGTAACAGCCTGCCTTATAAATCAGACCCATTTTATATGCTGAATGTAAATAAATTTTCTTTTTAGTAAATTAAAACTTATCAAGCGATATAGTTGTTAATTGTCTGTATAATAAACTGTTATTGAGAAATTAAGTTTGTTATTGACTATTATGACTGAAGGGCATAGTCTGATGATGATGTTTTTAGCGGCTGGGCGCTTGAGAGAATCGAGCTATTTTAGCTTGCAGAATGTTGATAAACAAATTGTTTTTCTGTTTTCTTTACCTTAAAATCTAACAATACAGTGGTGCTTGAACATTTGTGACCCTTTAGACTTTCCTATATTTCTTCATAAATATGACCTAAAACATCATAAAATTTTCATACAAGTCCTAAAAGTAGATAAAGAGAACACAGTTAAACAAATGAGACAAAAATATTATACTTGGTCGTTTTTTTATTGAGGAAAATGATCCAATATTATATATTAGTGAGTGGCAAAAGTATAGAATAGAATAGAATAGAATAGAATAGAATACCTTTATTGTCACTATACTTATGTACAATGAGATTAAAGCGACTTATTTCAGTGCAACACATACGAAAAATACGACACAAAGAAATGTGCAAAACGGTGCATAAGTAAGAGGTAAGTGATAAGTGAGAGGTAGAATAAATAGATACTGTTAAAAATAAAAATACAGTTGTTATTGCACATAATCCAATATTGCACATAGTGGATGTAGGTAGCGAGTGTATGTTGTTCCACATTATACAAATGTTGCATAATAGTTGAATCTAACAAGGTGTTACTAATAGATGGAGATTATGGCACAGTAGATGTAAAGAAGACCGGAGGGTGATGTGTTTAGATTGGACTATAGATCAGTGCATGTATGAATTTAGTGTGGTTATGGCTTTCGGGAAAAAACTGTTCTTGAGTCTGTTGGTTTTGATCTGATGCACCTGTAGCGCTTCCCTGAGGGCAACAAATCAAACAGTCCGAAGCCAGGGTGGGAGCAGTCCTTGATGATGGCATTTACTTTGCTGATGCAGCGTGAGGTGTAAATGTCTAACGGGGAGGGGAGAGGGTGGCCAATGATCTTCTGTGCTGACTGTACCACTCTCTGAAGCCTCTTTTTGTCTTCCAACGTGCAGCTGCCATACCATGCTGTAATACAGTATGTCAGCAGGCTCTCGGTGGACGAGCGGTAGAAGGTCACCAGCAGATTGGAGTCTAGGTTGTATTTCCTAAGTACTCTCAGGAAGTGTAGCCGCTGTTGAGCCTTCTTGGTGACTGTTGTAGTGTTCTCTGTCCAGGAGATAGCAGAAGAGAACAGGACGCCAAGAAACCGGAAGGTGTGGACCCTCTCCACACACTCGCTGTTGATGTACAGAGGGGCTAGGTCAGTGCTGTGCTTCCTGAAATCGACAATGATTTCTTTGGTTTTCCTGGTGTTCAGGGCCAGGTTATTCTCAGAACACCAGGTTTCGAGCATCAGGACCTCCTGTCCGTAGGCTGCCTCATCACCCTTTGAGATGAACCCGACCACTGTGGTGTCGTCAGCATACTTGACGATAAGGTTGTTGTTGTGGGCCGGACTGCAGTCATGGGTGTAGAGACAGTATAGCAGGGGGCTTAGCACACAGCCCTGTGGGGAGCCAGTGCTCAGCGTGCGAGTGGAGTAGAGGTGAGGGCCAAGTCTCTCCGTCTGGGGCCGGTTGGTGAGAAAGTCCTTGATCCAAGCACAAGTGAGAGGTGGAAGGCCGAGGGAGACCAGTTTGGTGATGAGAATAATTGTGTTAAAAGCTGAGCTATAATCCACGAAGAGCATTCGGACGTAACTCTGCTGCTACTCCAGGTGGCTCAGCACAGTGTCGAGAGTTACGGCGATGGCGTCCTCTGTGGATCTGTGGATATGCAAACTGGTGGGGGTTGAAGTCTGGAGGAAGATAGTTCTTGATGTGTTGAAGAACCAACCTCTCGAAGCACTTCATGATTACCGGAGTGAGGGCCACAGGGCGATAATCGTGTAGACTGTTGATGGGAGTCTTTTTCGGCACTGGAATGACTGTGGCTGTTTTTAGACATGGTCTAAAACATGGTCTAGACATTGACTAGATTTAGACCAGGTTGCATGGTTTGGGTTGCTGGGGCCGGAGTCTGGAGTCATGTCTGGCCTGCCTGCCTTGTCCGCTAGCCGGGAGTGTCGAGTGGGCGGTCTGGCTGAACTAGGCTTGGGTCCTCGTGATCTTGACTCATGCATCCTTGCCTTAGAATAAGGGCAGAGCTGGGGGTTCATAGTCAAAGAGTCTTATGGTGATCAGAGACTTGGTTTGCTGTCTTCTGCCCGCTCGTGGGGTTTGCCAATGTCCTCCATGTGATCCCTCTTGGCTGTGTTTTTCTACCGTTCTCCTCTTCTAGCTTTCTAGCTATGCTGCTATAGCTAATGCTGCCGGGGTCTCATGCTACACTTGGCATCAGTGATTGACATGGCATCAGTGATTGTTAATAAACACTGTGCTCTTAATCAATAACTAATTACATTTTCTGTTTTCTCTCCGAGCTGTGTTCCGGCAGTTCCGGCCCCACACATGATGTACATTTGATGGAGCTCCACTGTGCATAATTCACATTTTATTCGACCATGACTCCATGACTTTAGTTTCGCTCTTCGATTTATTATCATACCCGGGCCACTTATTGTCGATGTGAATACTTCACATTTTATTCGACCATGACTCCATGACTTTAGTTCGCTCTTAGATTTATCATCTACCCCGCCCAAGGAGGTTGGGTCCCTTTTTGAGTCTTGGTCCTCCCAAGGTTTCTTCCTAGAACTAGGGAGTTTTTCCTTGCCACTGTCGCCCTAGGCTTGCTCAATTTGAGATTGGACGTATTAGGAGATAATCTAAACCTGTAAAGTTGCTTTGAGACAATGCTCCATTTGTAAAAAGCGCTATATAAATAAATCTGACTTGACTGACTTGACTTGACATGGTGAGATGACTGCCTGAGCCAGGGAGAGGTTGAAGATTCTGGTGAAGGTGCAAGCAAGCTGATGAGCACACGCTTTAAGCACCTTGCCAGGTCTGGACCGGTAGCCTTCTTAGGGTTTACTGCCAAGAGCACTCGTTTGACTTCATGCTCCTGTACAGTGAGTGTAGTAATGTGAACCTTTGGTTTCAGTATCTGGTGTGACCCCCCCTGTGCAGCAATAACTGCAACTAAACGTTTCCTGTAACTGTTGACGGCTTCGTGTGCAGGACTGATCAACACCACCATGATACTACCACCATCATGTTTCACAGATGGGATAAGGTTTTTATGCTGAAATGCAGTGTTTTCCTTTCTCCAAATGTAACGCTTTTCTTTTAAACCAAAAAGTTCTATTTTGGTCTCATCCATTCACAAAACATTCCTCCAATAGCCTTCTGGCTTGTCCACATGATTTTCAGCTAAATGCAGACAAGCAGCAATATTTTTTTGGAGAGCAGTGGCTTTCTCCTTGCAACCCTGCCATACACAACATTGTTGTTCAGTGTTCTTCTGATGGTGGACTCATGAACATGAACATTAGCCAATGTGAGTGAGGCCTAGGGTTGCCAACCGTCCCGTATTGTCCGGGACATCACGATTTATGGCCAATTTTGATTTTAGCTTCAGTCCCGTATTCCAGTCACAGCCTCATTGGCCAATAACGCGCCTAAACTGATACAAAGTCCCGGTTGCAGTAGGCTACGTTAGTGACAGAGCAGTTTGTGCGCTGTGAGCGGAGCCTTATGCTGTCAGAGTGAGCAGTGAATCTGTAAATAAAAAAGACTGCAACTATAAAAAAGAGTGGGAAGCCAAAAGGCCAACCGCAGTAAAGTTGGCTTGCGGTTAGCGATTCGGAGCTTTTTTCGTCTTGCATTCCGTGATAAAGTCACTTTACACTGTGATTAATACTACATTTGGCTCGTCCTGATTTGGGAATTCAGGTGATGCCATCAACTAAAGTGAAATCATTCGGCAGTACATTTTAGGGCTTTATTTTCAAAAGCTTATAACTTTTAAAGGTGACCATTAGATTACTGACAGCTGCAGTAAAGTGACCAGGCTGATTTGAGAAACTTTTCAGTCTTAATTCTGTCTGTACGTGGCTCGTATAAACCGTGAGGACGGAAAATGATAACACGCGAAATAATTAAGCCTTTAATTTAACTCGCCATAAAACCGTTCAAGCAGGCCAAAAAACTTCAAAAACAGATCATATAGAGAATCAGCACAGGTTGAAGTTAACCTCCATCAGCTCTGAAAGATATCACAGATATAATTTTGTTTAATAGGCAGTTATTTACATACTGTGTATTATGTGTAGGCATTTTCTGATAACTTTGTCTAATAAATTGTTGTAATGATAGTATTTATTACTTTTAGGCATAATCTGATTTCACATATATAATTTTGTCTAATACATATTTATTATGAAGTTATTTATTTTTTTATATTTAATCTGATTTATGAAAGCTTTCACAGAATTCATTTCTGAAAATGCCTAAAATTAATAAATATATATATATATATATATCTCTATATCAATTTATTATTCATTTTTTTGAGATTGGGGGTGTGTGTGTGTGTGGTGTGTGTGTGTGTGTGTGTGTGTGTGTGTGGTGTATATATTATAATATATATATATATTATATATATAATATGTGTGTGTAATATATATATATATATCATATTATATATATATATATCGTGTGTATATATATATATTATCTACTATATATATATATATATATATATATATATATATATATATATATAAATGGAGGAAAGTGTCCCTGAAGTGTCCCTGAAAGTGTCGAAGAAGTGAGAGGCCTAGAGAGGCCTTCAGTTGCTTAGAAGTTATGTGTCCTTTGTGACCTCACCAACTATTACACGCCTTACTCTTGGAGTGATCTTTGCTGGTCGATCACTCTTGGGGAGGGTAACAATGGTCTTGAATTTTCTCCATTTGTAAACAATCTGTCTGACTGTGGACTGGTGGAGTACAAACTCTTTAGAGATGGTTTGTAACCTTTTCCAGCCTGATGAGCATCAACAACTCTCTTTCTGAGATCCTTAGAAATCTCCTTGGTTTGTGCCATGATGCACTTCCATAAACGTGTTCTGAAGAGCAGACTTTATTAGATCCCTGTTCTTTAAATAAAACAGCGTGCCCACTCACACATGATTGTCATCCCATTGATTGAAAACACCTGACTCTAATTTCACCTTCAAATTAGCTGCTAATCCAAGAGGTTCACATACTTTTGTCACTCACTAGTATGTAATATTTGATAATTTTCAATAAATATTCAATAAATAAATGACAGTACAATATTTTTGTCTCATTTGTGGGTTCTCTATATCTACATTTAGAATTTGTGTGTAAATCTGATGATGTTTTATGTTTTAGATGTTTTAGGTTTAGAAAATTCTAAAGGGTTCACAAACTTTCAAGCACCACTGTAAATCGTGATAACACAACTGTGGTATAATCATACTAATACGCTCAGATGTTGTGCTATAACGTGAGATATTGGCATAGGTGTTGTGGTCTTCAACGACCGTAGTACACTAGTGCCAATATCTCACTTTATAGCACAAACCTGGGATATATTATATGGAAAGCAGTTCATGTAACTGACGTGTTTGATGAAGTCAAAATTGGCAGACCTAAATACTTGACATAGACCAAATCATTATGGACACAAGTGGTTTAGAGCATCTCTGGAATGTTCTTGTGGGATGCTCCTGAGTATGGAGTCTATACTTATCAATAGTTTTCTGAGGATGGACCAACATGAAGCAGTTACAGAGTGTTAAGTGCCCAAAGCTCGTCAGTATTCAAGGGCATTGCAGTCTTGTCTATACCAAACCAACAAAATGACTACTGTGGCACAATTTTTGAAGACTGAGAAAGTTTTATTTCTGATTATGGGGGAATATATCCCAACATACAGTACACCCTGCATGCTGCTGAGTACAGGGCTGTGAAGCTGGAGACAACTCAGCCTGCTAACCCCTGTAACAACTGGACTTTGGTGTAATAAAAGAGGGAGTGTACTTGAACAAAAATTTCTTATATGAGTGATTGCACACTTAGAAAGTTTCCAGAAGCAACCTTAATATAACAGTAATTTATCCAAATTTTTGAGCATCTAACAAACTTATAATATCAAGATTAGAGCAAAAAGGAAATTGTATTATTAATTTGTAAGATAAAGACACTTTTAGGCAGGATATTGTAGGTGGGAATTGCCTAATAATGACCTTTGTTGTTTTGATTACAGACTTGGCAGGTAGCTTTGAGTTCACTCAATCCTAATCCTACAGACAGCTGCCCACTGTATCTAAACTGTGCAAGTGTTGCAGCCCTGCCCACTCGTGTGAGCCGTCACAACAGCCCCTCCTCTGCCTGCTTTCTTACCAGACTGGTCCGCACCTGCCTGCCGGCTGGCAGCAATCGTTGCATCCTGGTTAGTTTCAGTTCATTTTGGTTTTCAGCCTATTCTTTCTTTCTTCTTTTACTTGATTAGCTATCACATGTGTAAATATTTTGGATGGAGTATTATCTAAGTAAGCTAATGTCCAGATGATGTAAAAAAATGGTGGCTTGGCGTACAGAATGGAATAATATATTTTTTTTATTCCTAAAATGTTTTAATTATTTTCCTTCACTATAGTGTGGCCAAGCATGTTGTTGTGTATTTATACGCTCAGCATGAATATCCACTTTACACCTATACCTCTTACAAGCTCTGAATCAAAGAATATAGAATTGCACTCATTCTCACGCATGCTCATACAAAAACACACACATGCCCACATCCATAACATTTAATGCATTGTTGCCTTCCTGTCTGTTTCAGTCGGTTTATTATACATGGTTGCCTTTTTGATCTTTGATGAACTTCAGAATTATGGTTCTTCAGAACTATTAAACCCAGAGTTTTTAAGAATAAATGCAGAGTACTGTCAGCCAAATGATACTGAGGAAGAAAATAATTATACTGAATTATGCTTGGTTTTTGTGATTTCATGTTTGAAAAAAAATAAACAAAAATAATAAAAATTGTACAGAGACATTATTTATCCAGACAAATTATATACAGGTGTCAGTTAACTTCCATGATGCATTCTGTGAAATTTTCAGCATTCTTGTTAGGTGTTCCTGGAGAGATAACAGAATAAGTAGTTTCTGCACACAGAAACACACTGAATTTTATGCACACAGATTCTATAAGAGAACAAATTGTGCCAAGTGTAGCGTGAGATCACTGCAAAACTCCTTTGACAATGAATATGTCCTTCTACTCTGGTTCTGCGTTCTTTGTACAAGTAGTGTCAAAGTCAAAAAAAAATTTGTAGCAGTTTTTATAAGAGACCAATTGTTCAGTAAGAGAGAACTCTCTAATTGTGATGAGAAAGAAACATTTGGAGAACCAAGACTGAAAAAGTAACCAAACATGTTTGGGCAGCCTAGATTTTATGTAAGAAATTTATGTAAGAAATTAACTAAATTACCTAAATAATACATTTACAGTGGGTCAAAAAAGTATTTAGTCAGTCAGTCCTCCTGCAAGTTCTCTTACTTAGAAAGATGAGAGAGGTCTGTAATTTTCATCATAGGTACACTTCAACTATGAGAGACTAAATGAGAATTTCTTTTAAAGAATTTAATTGTAAGTTATGGTGGAAAATAAGTATTTGGTCAATAACAAAAGTTCAAGTCAATACTTTCTAACATAACCTTTGTTGGCGATGACAGAGGTCAAACGTTTCCTCTAAGTCATCACCAGGTTTGCACACACTGTAGCTGGTATTTTGGCCCATTCCTCCATGCAGAACTTCTCTAGAGCAGTGATGTTTTGGGGCTATCGCTGGGCAACACGGACTTTCAACCCCTTCCACAAATGTTCTATGGAGTTGACGTCTGGAGACTGGCTAGGCCACTCCAGGACCTTGAAATGCTTTTTACGGAGCCACTCCATCGTTGCCCGAGTGGTGTGTTTGGAATCATTGTCATGCTGGAAGACCCAGCCACGTTCCATCTTCAATGCTCTCACTGATGGAAGGAGGTTTTGGCTTAAAATCTCACGAGACATGGCCCCATTCATTCTTCCCTTAACACGGATCAGTCGTCCTGTCCCCTTTGCCGCAGATCGAGGGAGATTATCAATGGTCTTGCATGTATTCCATTTTCCTACAATTGCTCCCACAGTTGATTTATTCACACCAACCTGCTTGCCTATTGTAGATTCACTCTTCCCAGCCTGGTGCAGGTCTACAATTTTCTTCCTGGCGTCCTTCGACAGCTCTTTGGTCTTGGCCATGGTTGAGTTTGGAGTCTGATTGTTTGAGGCTGTAGACAGGTGTCTTTTATACAGATAACGAGGTCAAACAGTTGCCATTAATACAGGTAACGAGTGGAGGACAGAAGAGCTTCTGTCAAAGAAGAAGTTACAGGTCTGTGAGAGCCAGAAATCTTGCTTGTTTGTGGGTGGCCAAGTACTTACTTTTCACCATGATTTACAATTACATTCTTTACAAATCCTACAATGTGATTTCCTGGATTTGTTTTCTCATTTTGTGTCTCATATTTGAAGTGTACCTATGATGAAAGTTACAGACCTCTCTCATCTTTCTAAGTAGAACTTGCAACAATGAGTGGCTGACTAAATACTTCTTTGCCCCACTGTATAATACAGGTATGTGCCATTTTACGTTCACATTATGTTCTGTGAAACAGGGTGTTGAACGGACATTACCATCGTCACATAGTACTTTAGATTCTTTTCACATAGGCCTTTATTTTCAACGGTAATTTTTATTAAAATACAGTATGAAAACATTTAGTACTGTACTGTACAAGACAGTAATTGTCTTTACATCTTCTATACAACTTACCAATCTTAACACTTACCAAAAACAGAAACTAGAGTTGAACGCTACCATGTTTTCAGCATTTCAAGACTGCGATTCACAATTCTGTTAGCAAGGGTTTTTTCCTTTTAGAATTCTTAAGACCTCTGTCGTTAAAGCAAACAGACGTTAAATGGCACATACTTGTAATCGTTTAAATACAGAAAAGCTAAATAGATTAATTACATTTACAGCATTTAGCAGATGTGTTCATCCAGAGCAACTTACAACAATCTTACAGTCCAAGCAGTTGTGGGTTCAGGGTCTTGTTCATAGACCCAACAGTGGCAGCTTGAGGTGGGATTTGAGCCCTGGACCTTCCAGTTCAGTGTCCAGTATTTTAACAGCTAAGCCACCGCAGTCAGATTATGATCATACAGAATATAATAAAAACAAAACATCATAAATTAAATATAATCTAATATATACTGTAAAAGATTATCGGGAGCATGCAATATTATGGAAAGTAAAATACAGAATATTAAACTATAGAATGTAATACCATATAATAAATAAACAAATTACTGTAATAAAATGGATAATGCTATTAATAATGAATCAGTAGTGTTGTTTTACTGGAGAATCAGTCATAACAATTTTATTATGTATTCTGACCAGTAAGAAGCTTGTCTATGGTAAAATGCAAATGAAATTTCAATAATATTTATTCAGTGTACTTATCTAAAATATCTGTGTGTATTTTGTCAGTTTAGATTAGTCCTCGTACCAACTCTGATTATTGTAATTGTTCTGATCTTATTATTGCATATACAGCACTTGCAATATGGATATTAGTTATTCCTACAGTCAGCTAACAGTGCACCTCATAGGATAAGACTGGTATTTAAGCCCAGGGTACTTACTAGGTTATATTAGCAGTAATGTAAGACGCCATGTTGCACTGTATAGCATTTCCTCCCCAATATACTCCTGCCTTCCACCCAGAATTTCTTGAATAGGCTCAGATTGTAACACGATCTTGTCTAGGATGAAGCACTTCCTGAATATGTATTTATTTATTTTTTGTTTTCATTAGATGGTGTGTGAGCTATCAGATGTATTTGCATCAGCGTGTGCCATTGCTCGGGCTTTCCCACTCTTTACTCGCCGCACTACCACCTCACGCACAAAGAAACGCGTCACTGTGGAGTTTGTCATCACTGGCCAAGATAACAGCTCTCTGGATTCTTCCACACTGGAGGTAATACCTAATAGATATAAAATATTTGACTTCTAAAACCTGCTACATTTCTCATTTCTTTAGTGTTTGTTAACCCTGGGTCCTCATTAGGAATTGTCCAGATTGTCTCTCTGGATATCCATGTCCTTTTTCAGCTGTAACTGCTTTTAGAGGACAACTTGTATCAACCTTGTGCTCCTACCTGTACCACCGTAACAATTTTAATGGAAGAATGGTTGCTTCCAGTGTCTTTATAACGTGGCTGATGGCGTTCGCTTGGCAGCACGGATTGTAGACACCCCTTGCAGTGAGATGAACACTGACCATTTCCTGGAGGCAAGTTTTCTTCCCAAGTTGTAAAAATGTAGAAGTATTTTACAGAACTTCAAAACACTGTACAGCTTGGTGAATGTGTCTCGTGTTGTTTGCAGGAAGTCAGAGCAGTGGGGAAGGAACTGGGGATAACACCAACTGTAATTCGAGGCGAAGAATTGAAACAGAAAGGCTTTGGAGGTAATATAATTAACAGCGTCAGAAATAATTAGAAAGAGTTAGGGTGATTTTTAAAAGTAATTTTAGCCTAAAAAACAGAAATGTTGTCCAAAAAAAAGGTTTTGAAAGTGCTTATTTATGTTTGCACTGCTTGTGGTTTTTTTGAAAGCTTGAGCACTTTGTTGACTATTTAACTTTTAAGTATTAAACACATACGTCCTACAGATATATTGGACACAGGTATATTATAATACGAAACCTGTAACAAACACTTTCAACAATATGTTATATTATAAGAAAAGCACATATTATGGATGTCAACTTTTATTAGTTAAATCTATCTTTTCTTGTTAGATAATCCATTAACATACACCAATGAGAATATTACTTGGTGTGTGATGGCATGTTAATGTCTCTGTTACTAAAGCATTTTACATTCATTATGTAAACTTTTTTTTTTATTATAGTAGGATTACTAATAAATGTACTAATGATGTTTATTAATAAATTTCATTTGTTAATAAACATCAATTCCTGCATTCCAAGCCTCCAACACATTCTAAAAAAAGGTTGGAACGGAGCAATTTAGTGCTAGGAATGAGGTTAATAATAATAATAATAATAATAATAATAATAATAATAATGTTATTTCAAACAGATGATGTCAACAGGTGATTATAATCATGATTTGGTACAAAAGCAGCATCCACAAAGTGCTGAGGCAGTGGTCAAAAATTGATCACTTGAAATGTTATTGAAATGTTTAAAAATAAATGTTCCTCAAAGAAAGATTGGAAGGGATTTTCATATTTCTCCTTCTACAATGCATAATATCATTAAACGATCCAAGAAATCTGGAGGAATTTCAGTGCATAAAGGGGAAAGGTGCAAGCGTAAACTGAACAACTATGATCTCTGATCTCTCAGATGGCACTGTATCAAAAACATTCATTCATCAGGAGCTGATCGAACCACATGGGCAAGGGATTAGTTTGGAAAACCTCTGTCAATTACACTCACAAATGGCATTTAAATTGCTGGAAAAAAGAAGCCTCATGTTAACCATGTCCAGAAGCGGCGCCAACTTCTCTGGACTTCGAGGCATCTGGGATGGACCATCACACAGTGGAGCTGTGTATTGTAGTTAGACCAATCAGTATTCCAGATTTTTTGGAAGAAATGGACGCCGTTTGCTATGGATTAGAGATGAAAAAGCCGTCCAGACTGTTATCAGCTACAAGTCCAAAGCCAGGGTCTGTCATTGTATGGGGTTGGGTCAGTGCCCTTGACAGAGGTCATTTACACTTTTGTAATGCTTCCCAAATTTTTTACAATGTGTTGCAGGTATGACATGACGAAATGGATGTACAGTGCGGCAAAAAAGTATTTAGTCAGCCACTGATTGTGCAAGTTCTGCTACTTAGAAAGATGAGAAAAAAAAATCCAAGAAATCACATTGTAGGATTCTTAAAGAATTTAATTGTTAATCATGGTGGAAAATAAGTATTTGGTCACCCACAAACAAGCAAGATTTCTGGCTCTCACAGACCTGTAAATTCTGTAACCTATAACTTCACAGACTCTTCTGTCCTCCACTCGTTACGTTTATTAATGGCACCTGTTTGACCTCATTATCTGTATGAAAGACACCTGTCCACAGCCTCAAGCAGTCAGACTCCAAACTAAACCATGACCAAGACCGAAGAGCTGTTGAAGGACACCAGGTAGAAAATTGTAGACCTGCACCAGGCTGGGAAGAGTGAATCTACAATAGGCAAGCAGGTTGGTGTGAATAAATCAATGTGGGAGCAATTGTAGGAAAATAGAAGACATACAAGACCGTAGATAATCTCCCTCGATCTGGGGCCCCACGCAAGATCTCATCCCGTGGGGTCAAAATGATCATGAGAACAGTGAGCAAAAATCCCAGAACTACACGGAGGGACCTGATGAATGACCTGCAGAGAGGTGGGACCAAAGTAACAAAGGCTACACAGTAACTACGTCGAGAGGGACTCAGATCCTGCAGTGCCAGGCGTGTCCTCCTGCTTAAGCCAATACATGTTCAGGCCCATCTGAAGTTTGCCAGAGAGCATATGGATGATCCAGAAGAGGATTGGGAGAATATCATGTGGTCAGATGAAACTAAAATAGAACTTTTTGGTAAAAACTCAACTTGTCGTGTTTGGAGGAAGAAGAATGCTGAGTTGCATCCCAAGAACACCATACCTACTGTGAAGCATGGGGTGGAAACCTCATGCTTTGGGGCTGTTTTTCTGCAAAGGGACAGGACGACTGATGTGGCTAGGTCTTCCAGCATGACAATGATCCCAAACACACTGCTCCTTAAAAAAATTTCAAGGTCCTGGAGTGGAGCCAGTCTCCAGACCTCAACCCCATAAAGCAATTGTGTAGAGAGTTGAAAGTCCGTGTTGCCCAACAACAGCCCCAAAACATCACTGCTCTAGAGGAGATCTTCATGGAGGAATGGGGCAAAATACCAGCTGCAGTGTGTGCAAACCTGGTGAAGACTTACAAGAAACGTTTGACCTCACTCATTGCCTACAAAGGTTATGTTACAAAGTATGGAGCTGAACTGTTGTTATTGACCAAATACTTATTTTCCATCATGATTTACAATTAGTCTTTAATTAGTCAAAAGTCTTTAAAAATCCTACAATGTGATATCCTGGATTTTTTTTCTTCTAATTTTGTCTCTCATAGTTGAAGTGTAACTATGATGAAAATTACAGACCTCTCTCATTTTGCACAGGAGAACTTGCACAATCAGTGGCTGACTAAATACTTTTTTGCCCCACTGTATAATTTATTGACAAATTAAATGTTGACCAGACAAACCATGAAATATCTCGGGTTCATACTGTCTGCAGTGAAATGAAAGTCAAAGTAAACATAACCAACACTGTGGGGTTTTTATTTTTTTATTTTTTATTTTTTATTATTATTATTATTATTATTAGCTTTTTCCATGCTGCCCCAGCTTTTTGTGATTTGGGGGTGTATTTGCACTCCGACAACCATTGGATTCCTGACATTCAGGTTTCGTCTTGTTTAAGACGGGTGCATTTTTTGTATTTTATTTATGTATTTATTTTGTACATTATTCAGAAAAAAGTGTTGTTTTGCTTTTTGACTGGTTAATCTCTTGAGTTTCAAACTGTTTACTTCCTAGTAGAAAAATCTGTGCATCCCATGACCCTAAATCAGAAACTCCTTAAAAAAATAACATTGCCTCCAACACAATTATGCTAACTGGACTGTGACATCCCAAACTACTAAAAATACATGTATATTAACATGGATGTGATATTTAGGGTCTTGTGTAAACGGACCTTGTGTTAAATGTACACATCAGATTTTATTTTTAAATATTTTTATCTCTAAGTGCAACACAACACTCTTCACTTGAGCTCATGTCATGACTACATGCAAGGGTGCACATTATGACTAGCACCAAACTCGCCAATGAAGCAAATGTTTGCAAAGGAATGGCAGTGAAACTTGATCTAGACAGTGTCTGAAGCAGCATACAATGTATAAAATAACAAGCCACATGAGTGCACTGACTTTTGGTGTCATTACTGTTTTGGTATGCGGTCTGGGATGCAGCCTAGTTCACATTTCACTACATGTAAACTAATATAGAGATGCACCTATCGTTCAGGCAGTGAATGGGTTTTCAGCATGATCAGCTGTGACCAGCTGTGGCTGATCCGTCTCATATAACCGATTCTGTTCCGGTCACATTTAACTTGTGCCGCTCACGTTGGTGAGAGCTGCACAAACACAGACACACATGGAAAAGCACAGTGCTTTTACTAACATTATAATTCATAACTCAGATCATGCCTTTAACCTACAGAGCTATAAACATGGATCAGCCTCTAACAGTTTGTTTATGAGGCTGCTGACGGTTGTTAATGATGAAGAAACTTTAAATTTCAGTTCTGTTTTGAGTGCAACTTCAACTAAATAGTCTCCATACATAGCACAGTACTAAAGGGACCTTTAAAGGGATCCTAAAGGGGATCCTAATGAGGGAGTAGACATCGAACATAGCCATATCTTCGACATGGAAGCTCTTCAGAGCCTGCTGTTTGCAATACATGGATGGCAAAAATAAGCCGTGGAGGAACAACACTGAAACATTCAGAATAACAAATTCCATAAGACATTTAAAACGGCATCAACTCGCTTGAATATGTGGCATTTGACAAAACTTACGAAGGCAAAGAGGTTAAAGCTAGAGCTAGTGAGAGTGCAGAGCCAGGTTCAGCCAGGCGCCCCGCTGTCTTTCTTTAGCAATGAAGAATTTTTCATCAAAAGATAGTTGAACAGAAATGTTTCTGTATGATGTAACTTATTATTCTTAGACAGAAAGACGATCAGAATTGGCCAAAATCAGAACCGGTCAATCATATGTTTAAAAAGTCAGAAATTGGAATCAGCCATGAAAATCGCAATCGGTGCATCTCTACATTTATACTGCACAATAGCCCAAGAATACTATCATAATCTATCATAATAGAATAATAAAAAGAATACCCAATCCTGCTATAAACTTATAAAAAATATAGTTGTATTAAATATGGGGCGGCACAGTGGGTAGCACTGTCGTCTCACAGCGAGAAGGTCCTGGGTTCGGTCCCAGGTGGAGCAGCCTGGGTCCTTTCTGTGTGGAGTTTGCATATTCTCCCCGTGTCCGCTTGGGTTTATTCCGGGTACCCCGGTTTCCTCCCAGTCCAAAGACATGCTTTAGGTTAATTGGTTACACTAAAGGGGTCCTAGTGTGTGAGTGTGTATGAATGTGTACCCTATGATGGATTGGCACCCTGTATAGGGTTGTTTGCCTTGCACCCTATGCTGTTGGCTTCCAAACTTCAGCTGAATGTCTAGCCTACATGTGTTTCCCACTTTCAGGTATCTATGGTGTTGGCAAAGCAGCTGAACATCCCCCTGCTCTAGCTGTCCTTAGCCACACCCCCTCAGGTGCCACACAAACTATTGCCTGGGTTGGCAAGGGTATCGTCTATGACACTGGTGGCCTAAGCATGAAAAGCAAAGTAGGTATCTCTCAGTTCTATCACTTTTACTGTACACTTCAGTTTGGCTCAAAAATTAAATGCCAGTTTCTGTCTGTTTAACCTAAAGTGTGTGTATATATATATATTAAAGAGACTTTTTCAAGATGTAAAAATAACGAGGAATTATTAGATAGGAAAAGCTGAGGAAAATCATGACTGGGCATTCATTAGAGTGAGTTATGGAGTATAGAGTTTTGGAAAGCCCTCTCCATCCACTATACTCATCTATTGCATAACTTGACATATGACTGCTGTTTATTATTATTTTTGTTATGTCTTTTTTCTTTTTATTGAAAAGTAAAAACAAACCTTAAATAGACCCAGGAATATGTTTTTGTATTAATTGTCTCTTACTACCATTTGAAATTTTTAGCAGACTTAGTTTAACTCTAAGCAACCTAATTATTTAACAAAAACACTCCATGTAGTCTGTATATCACAATTATGAAAATAACTGTAGGCCTTTCTGCTTTATTCTCAATGTGACTCATGATTACTGTGCTGTGCTGTAACCCAAGTACTTTATTATGTTTTATTTTGCTTCACAGACTACAATGCCAGGCATGAAGCGAGACTGTGGAGGAGCAGCTGCCATTTTGGGAGCTTTTAAAGTCGCTGTCAAACAGGTGAAAATCTAATGTTTGTTGTCAAAGTTCAGTTTTGTTATGTTGTAAAAAGAGCTGGAGTTGTCACCCAACGTGTCTGTTTTGTCCTGATGTTTATATCAGGGGTTCAGTGATAACCTGCACGCTGTGTTCTGCCTGGCTGAGAATGCAGTGGGGCCTACAGCCACCAGACCAGATGATATTCACACACTTTATTCTGGAAAGTAAGCGTTGCTGTCACTACTATTATTTGCATGCATGTTCTCCTTTCGCTAATCCTTATGTTGACCTATATAATGAAAGCAGCTTTGAAATACACCATAGGTTGGTCACAATGCTTCAAGAGTTCAGGTATGTTTTATCAGTGTAATCAATGCCAGTAGTAATGTGTGACTTTCGGTCTTGCTCCAGAACAGTGGAAATCAACAATACTGATGCAGAGGGGAGGCTGGTGCTGTCTGATGGTGTTGTTTATGCCAGTAAGGATCTCAGTGCAGATATCATACTGGATATGGCAACTCTGACAGGAGGTCAGGTGGGTATTGTCAGCAGTAATTCATTCAATGTTGTGCTGGATTAGAAAACAGAGAAAGGAATCTAAGAACACATCTGAATGCAAAAAGGTCTCGGGTCCTTTCTTATGGGCTGTCTAATTTAGCTAACTCTTAAGTTTTCATTGGAGTTTAGGGAAGGGGAATTGTATTTTACATTTTTTGTGTTTTGTGTTAATTTGTATGTGTATATTTTTTATATATATATACGTATATATATATGTATATGTATATATATATAGAGAGAGAGCAGAGGGAGGGAGGAGAGGAAGAGACAGAGAGAGAGAGATATATAGATCTATAATATATATATATATATATATATATATATATGTGTGTATATATATATATGTATATGTATATATGTATGTATATGTATGTATGTATGTATGTATGTATGTATATATGTGTGTGTGTGTGTATGTATGTATGTATGTATGTATGTATGTATGTATGTATGTATGATTGTCTTGCTGGAAGCAAAATTTGATTTCAAATTTCCAGGTACATTCCATGAGGTTACCCGGTCCCTTGAAAAAATGATCAGCTCCATGTCACGGATAGGCTGGTTCTTGACAACATCCCAGTAGCATTTATTTAAAAAATTTAGTTTAGTTTAAATTTTTTGGACCACTTCTTACATTTCTGGTTAAGTTAGAGAAAGAAAAGCAATACATGTATTGAAGGAAAGAAAGATGGCAAAGAAACAAATAAAAGGAGAGTCAAGTCAAGTCAAGTCAAGTCAGATTTATTTATATAGTGCTTTTTACAGTTTATATTATCTCCTAATATGTACGTCCAACCCCAAAGTGAGCAAGCCTAGAGCGACAGTGGCAAGGAAAAACTCGCTAAGTGTTATGAGGAAGAAACCTTGGGAGGACCAAGACTCAAAAAGGGACCCAACCTCCTTGGGCGGTGTAGATGATAAATCTAAGAATGAAACTGAAGTCATGGAGTCCTAGTTCAAATAAAATGTGAAGTATGCACATCTGCATTAAGTAGTCCGATACACAGAGTCACTCCAGGATCCTGAGTCTAAGCAGGAAAGTCGTTGGCAGCACTTCGACCCCAGCCAACTGGAGGAGAGAGAGAGTTACTGCCCTCTGGTGTGGCCCGGGTATGATGGAACTGGAGCTGATGAAGGAAGCAGCTTGAGTGGAGCTGCAGTGGATGAACATCATGTGTGGGGCTGGAACTGGTACCGGAACACAGCTCGGAGAGAAAACAGAAAATGCAATTAGTTATTGATTAAGAGCACCGTGTCTATTAACAATCACTGATGCCATGGAGGGAATATAAAGAGGGAATATAAAGGATGAAAAGGAGCAGAAGAAGGAATAGTGAAACACCAAGTAGAGAGACAGGAAGAATTATTGAAATTGATAAACTGAAAAGACAATCAAAGAAAGAATATAGAAATAATGGAAGGAGCAAAACGGATTAATAAGAGAAAGGAACAAAAAACATGACCCAGAATGAGAGTGGAAATAAATGAAGGCGGATAAAGAAACAGACAAATGTGATAGAAATAAAAAGTGAATGAATCAGTGAAAATGAAGAAGAAAGGAAGAGAACTGAAAAGTGAGACAGATTGTAAAAAGAAAAAAATTTATGAGAAAAGAGAGAGAAAATGGAGAAAGGACAACAAAAAGAGTGATGTAGGGGTACAGATAAGGGTTGTAAAAAAAATTTTATAGTCAAAGTGTAACCAAAGTGTTTTCTCTGGTGCTGCTAGATGGTTGGCTTGCTATTACTGGTGGTTGTAACGTGTTTGCCTTAGTATATCAGGCAATTTATTAGGGTGTTAGTAGCACATTGCAAGGTGGTTGCTCTTATCTTTGATTGGTTGAAGAGTGCTGAGTGATTGCTTTGCTTTCCAAGGTGGTTGATAGGATGTTGGTTAATTGTTGCTGTAGTATTCCAGGTGGATGGTAAATCTTTGCTTGGTGAAAAACAATTATTCTGGTATTCCTGGTCATATAGCATATGTTCAACACAGCAGACCATCTTGGGTGCCGAATCCTAAGAGTATTTTTATCTGTTTAATCTATATGGGTATAGGGAATCTGCACAGGAAAATATCATGCAGCAATTATGACTAACAATGACCAGTGGGAGACGGCGTGTGTGAGAGCGGGACGCAGCAGCGGCGACCTCACTCATCCACTTGTCTATTGCCCTGAACTTCACTTCAGCGAATTCACCTCTGCCATTGCTGACATGAAGAACTCCGTAGCGGTAAGATTGATGCAAGCATAAAAGAAGATGCATGCCAGCTGAAGCCATTCACTTCATATATTTCATATATTTCATATATTTCATATATTTCACATATTTCTGCATGAATATGACCTAAAACAACGTCAGATTTTCACACAAGTCCAAAAAGCAGATCAAGAGAATGCAGTTAAACAAATGAGACCAAGATATTGTACTTGGTCATTCATTTATTGAGGAAAATGATCCAATATTACATATTAGTAAGTGGCAAAAGTATTTGAACCTTTGCTTTCAGTGTCTGATGTGATAAACTAATCCCTTGCCCATGTGGTTCTATCAGCCCCCCCATGCAGCAATAACTGCAGCTAAACGTTTCCTGTAACTGTTGATCAGTCCTGCACACCGGCTTGGAGGAATTTTAGCCCATTCCTCCATAAAGAACAGCTTCAGCTCTGGGATGTTTGTGGGTTTCCTCACATTAACTGCTCGCTTGGAGTGATCTTTGTTGGTCGACCTCTCCAGGGGAGGGAAACAATGGTCTTGAATTTTCTCCATTTGTACACAATCTCTCTGACTGTGGATTGGTGGAGTCCAAACTCTTTAGAGATGGTTTTGTAACCTTTTCCAGCCTGATGAGCATTAACAGCTCTTTTTCTGAGGCCCTCCGAAATCTCATTTTTCGTGCCATGATACACTTCCACAAACATGTTGTGTAGAGCAGATTTTGATAGACCACTGTTCTTTAAATAAAACAGGGTGCCCATTCACACCTGATTGTCATCCCATTGATCAAAATCACCTGACTCTATTAACTGCTAATCCTAGAGGTTCACATACTTTTGCCACTCACTAATATGTAATATTGGATAATTTTCCTCAGTAAATAAATGACCAAGTATAATATTCTTGTCTCATTTGTTTAACTGGGGTCTCTTTATCTACTTTTAGGACTTCATATTTATGCAGAAATATAGAAAATTCTAAAGAGTTCACAAAATTTCAAGCACCACTCTAGCAGTTTGCCTATAATGACACCATTACATTTTATTAAGATCGTATTACTGTGTAGTTAGCGTTTTATTGTCAGAAATAAGGTTGGGAAATGATTTAATCAATTTGAGCTCAACAACAGCAAACCAGCTGTGAACTTCAGTTGTGACCATTTGTGGTAGTCACTGAAAGATCTTGACCACATTGAGTGCAAGTATAAATAGAATGTGTTCTCTGTGTCCGCATACACTCATGAAATGTGGGAGGTTGCTTCTTTGTGCAACACTCAAAACAAGCCTCAAAATGTAGACCCAAACTCCACACAGTCTGATGTGCCTCCTCCCACATTCAGCTTTTCATGTATTATGTGTGGATTAGGGCTGCAGCTATCGATTATTTTAGTAATCGAGTATTCTACCAATTATTTCATCAATTAATCGGGTAAGAAAAGCTTTTGCTTTATTAAAGAGTGATAGTAAATATAAGATCAAATAAGACGTCTCTTAAAACAAACACCTTTCTTCCTTTATAATACATACACATTGTCTTTAAATTGTGCAGTTCTCCACACAAAGATGTCCATATGATGCTGTGATTTAGTAACAAAGAGCTGACATGATGTTCATATTTATTACTAGCCTTAAATATCACACTACAAGTTCATAAAACTGGCTACTGTACATTTATTACTAATGACTATGTGCATTACTAAGTGTTGTTCTGCACTCGCTGCAAACAAACTAAGCTGAATATACTTGTTGTAATGAATTGGTGCATTTAGACTTAGATTGCTACTTTACACTACCTGATGTTTCGCTTTCTGATGTATTTTATCCTTCATTTGTGAGTGGAGGAGGTGTGTATGTCTGTGCGCATGTGACTGTGAGCATAATGGCTTCACAAATTAACCACAGCATTTTATTTCCTGTGTTTATGTTCTTGAGTACAGCTTTGCATTGAGCATTCTTGAGTATATCATAAGTAGCCGTCACACTGCTTTACTTTCTTAACTAGTGATAGGCCTAAATATATAAATTTGGAAGACCCAGCCATGTTCCATCTTCAATGCTCTCACTGATGGAATGAGGTTTTGGCTTAAAATCTCACGATACATGCCCCCGTTCATTCTTCCCTTAACACAGATCAGTCATCCTGTCCCCTCTGCAGAAAAACAGCCCCAAAGCATGATGTTTCCACCCCCATGCTTCACAGTAGGTATGGTGTTCTTGGGTCATCATTCTTCTTCCTCCAAACACGACAAGTTGAGTTTTTACCAAAAAGTTCTATTTTGGTTTCATCTGACCACATGATATTCTCCCAATCCTCTTCTGGATCATCCATATGCTCTCTGCCAAACTTCAGGCGGGCCTGGACATGTACTGGCTTAAGCAGGTGGGCACACCTGGCACTGCAGGGTCTGAGTCCCTGTCACTGTTCTCATGATCATTTTGACCCCACGGGATGAGATCTTGCATAGGGCCCCAGATCAAGGGAGATTATCAATGGTCTTGTATGTCTTACAATTGCTCCCACAGTTGATTTATTCACACCAGCCTGCTGCAGGTCTACAGTTTTCTTCCTGGTGTCCTACGACAGCTCTTTGGTCTTGGCCATGGTTGAGTTTGGAGTCTGACTGTTTGAGGCTGTGGACAGGTGTCTTTTATACAGATAACGAGTCAAACAGGTGCCATTAATACAAGTAACAAATGGAGGACAGAAGAGCTTCTTAAAGAAGTTGTTACAGGTCTGTGAGAACCAGAAATCAAGTCAAGTCAAGTCAGATTTATTTATATAGCGCTTTTTACAATGGAGCATTGTCTCAAAGCAACTTTACAAGTTTAGATTATCTCCTAATAACTACGTCCAATCCCAAATTGAGCAAGCCTAGGGCGACAGTGGCAAGGAAAAACTCCCTAGTTCTAGGAAGAAACACTTGGGAGACCAAACTCAAAAAAGGGACCCACCATCTTGGGCGGCGAGTGATAAATCTAAGAGCGAACTAAATTCATGGAGGTCAAAGTTCGAGGAGCACATCGACGTAAGTGGGGCCGGGGGTATGATGATAAATAAGAGCGAAACTACAGTATGGAGTCATGTCGAATAAAATGTGAAGTATGCACTATCGACCTTAAGTGGCCCGGGTTCTGATGATAAATTTAGAGCGAAATTAAAAGTCATGGAGTTCATGGTCGAATAAAATGTGATTATGCAACAATGGAGCTCCATCAGATGAACATCATGTGTGGGGCTGGAACTGCCGGAACACAGCTCGGAGAGAAAACAGAAATTGTAATTAGTTATTGATTAAGAGCACAGTGTCTATTAAAAGTCACTGATGCCATGTCAATCACTGATGCCAAGTGTAGAATGAGACCCCGGCAGCATTAGCTATACCAGCATAGCTAGAAAGAGGAGAACTGGTAGGAAAACACAGCCAAGAGGGATCACATGAGACATTGGCAACCCCACGGGCAGAAGACAGCAACCCAACGTTTCTGATCACCATAAGACTCTTTGACTATGAACCCCCAGCTCTGCCCTTATTCTAAGGCAAGGATGTATGAGTCAAGATCACGAGGACTGAAGCCCAGTTCAGCCAGACCGCCCACTCGACACTCCCGGCTAGCGGACAAGGCAGGCAGGCCAGACATGACTCCAGACTCCGGCCCCAGTGACCCAATCCATGCATCCTGGTCTAAATCTAGTCAAAAGCCTGTGTAAATAGGTATGTCTATAGTCTAGACTTAAAACTTTGTAGAGTGTCTGAGTCTCAAACTAAAGTGGGAAGTTTATTCCATAGTTGGGGGGCCAGATATGAGAAAGCCTTTCCCCCTGCTGTGACTTTTTTATTCTAGGAACTAAAAGAAGTTTTGTACACTGCGAACAAAGTAGACAAGTTGTATTGTAAAACTCTAAGAGTTCACTCAGATAATGTGGGGCCAGGCCATGTAGAGCTTTATAAGTTATAAGAAGTATTTTGTAATCAATGTGGAGTTTGACTAGTAACCAGTGTAGTGATGATAGAACATGAGTGATATGATCAAATTTTCTAATTCGAGTTAGCACTCGGGCAGCTGCATTCTGAACTAACTGAAGTTTATTTATAGATTTACTAGAGCACCCAGTAAGTAAGGCGTTACAGTAATCCAACCTTGAGGTTATAAATGCATGAACAAGTTTCTCTGCATCATTAAAAGAGAGGATATTTCTAAGTTTAGCGATATTACGTAATTGAAAGAAAGCAATTCGAGTGATGCTGCTAATGTGCGCATCAAAGGAGAGATCTGAATCAAATGTGACCCCAAGTTTTTTACAGACGGACTGGGCAATACTGGACAGCCATGTAAATTTAGGATAGATGTAGCCAACCTGTCTCTCACAGCCTTGGGTCAGTTTTATCTGAGTTAAGTAAGAGAAAATTAAATAACATCCAATCTTTTATTTCCTTTACACAGTCCTCAATTTTGTTGATTGTAAGGCTGTCATTAGGTTTGGCTAATATGTACAGCTGTGTATCATCTGCATAGCAGTGGAAACTAATGCCATGTTTACGAATAACTGAGCCTAGTGCATGTACAGTGAGAATAAAAGCGGGCCAATCACTGACGCCTGAGGCACGCCATACTTCAATTTTGAGGGCTTAGACCTTAGATTATTTATATGAACAAACTGGTACCGGTCGGTTAAGTAGGATTTAAACCAAGAAAGTGCTAATCCATTGATACCTACAGTATTTTCTAGTCTGTTTAGTAAAACATCATGATCTATAGTGTCAAATGCTGCACTTAAATCTGACAGAACAAGAAAAGAAACACATCCCTTATCTGCAGGCATTAACAAGTCATTTAGTACCCTAATTAATGCTGTTTCAGTACTATGATGGGGCCTGAAGCCAGACTGAAATGTTTCATAAATTTCATTCCTTTGGAGGTAACTGCAGAGCTGCTGATGTATGGCTTTTTCTGAGATTTTGGACAGAAACGGTAGATTTGAAATTGGTCTATAATTAGATATCACACAAGGGTCAAGATTGGTAACGTTTGATAACGGCAGACTTAAAGGATTTGGGCACATAACCAAAGGTAAGGGATGAATTTAAAATAACTAACAGTGGCTCTATAATACTAGGTATTAATTGTTTGAGTAAACGTGTAGGAATTGGATCTATTAAACATGTTGATGACTTAGACGAGCTGATCAGTGCGGATAATTCAGTATTAGTAATTGGTTGCTGAATAGTTTGGTGATGTGATGAGCATCGAGTTTTATGTCTAATGTTTTCTATCTTATCATTAAAGAAAGTCATGAAATCATTACTGTTAAAATTACACAGAACGGGAGAATCACTTTCTGTAGGTTTTTTTTTTTGTTAATTTTCAGACTGTATTAAAGAGAAATCTTGAACATTACGTTTATAAATTACACAGAATGGAGGAGAGAGTCACTTTCTGTGTTTTTTTTGTTAATTTTGGAGACTGTATTAAAGAGAAATCTTGGATTATTCTTATTTTTCTCTAGGATTGAGAGAAGTATGCAGGATTTAGCTTTAGTGAGGGCATCTTATACTCTGCCATGCTGTTCCTCCAAAGAAAATCTTAAACACCTCAATTTTACTCTGTCTCCACTTGCGCTCTTAAATGGCCGGTTCTTTGCTTAAGGTACGGGTGTGGTCATTATACCATGTGCTAGCCTTTTCCCTAATACGTTTGAGCCTTAGCAGGGGCAGTCGGGTCCAGGGTTGAGCGAACACACATTCTAATTGCTCATTTTAACACTCAAGATGATTTATCCTGAGGTTGTATTAAATTTAAGCCTGGTAGGTTTTAATAAACGCAGCGGAGTAGGCAGATTGTGATAGTGCGCTTGTGTGATAACGAGGCCAGAAGGATTTTATTTCTTAGAGGATAGCTCAAATAATAAAAAGATAGTGATCTGAAATCGAATCACTTGCGGGCGAAAAAAACATCAAGGTTATCTATATGATACAAATGTTAATATTAGATCTAAAGTTGATTACAGCGGGTTGGGTTGTCCCATTCACATTCTGAGTGCACCATGGATTCTAAGATGGACTCGAAAGCAATTTTAAGTGGATCCTGCTCATTGTCAAAGTGAATATTGAAATCACCTACAATTAAAGCCTTATCTGTTGACAGTAGTAAGCAAGAAAGAAAGTTAGCAAATTCCTGAAGAAATTCTGAATAGGGACCAGGCGGGCGGTAAATAGTGATAAGCTGAAAAGAGTGTGGTTTTGGCTTCCATAAGGATGGATCAGTCACACAGAAATCTTGCTTGTTTGTGGATGACCAAATACTTATTTTCCACCATGATTTACAATCCTTTAAAAATCTTACAATGTGATATCCTGGATTTTTTTTTCCTCATTTTGTCTGTCATAGTTGAAGTGTACCTAAGATGAAAATTACAGACCTCTCTCATCTTTCTAAGTAGAACTTGCACAATCAATGGCTGACTAAATGCTTTTTTGCCCCACTGTATTTGCTCCTTGAAGACCCGTCATGGATACTGCTTTTGTACGAAATCATGATTCTCATGTCTCTAATCACCTGTTGAAATCACATCATTATTTAATAATTTTACCACATTTCTCACCCTAAATTGCCCCCATCACAACATTTTTTGGAATGTGTTGCAAGCCTGAAATACAGGAATTGATGTTTATTAACAAATTAAATAAAGTTGACCAGAAAAAACTTGAAATATTTTGGGTTCAACCTGCAATAAAAGTCAAAGTAAATGTAATAAACACTGCATTTTGTTATTTGCATTTTCCATACTCTACCAAGGCAAATGCAATTTTCTCCGGTTTAAGGTACATATTTATCTGACTTTGCAGTTGCACTATTTTTTTTTCTTTTTGCAGGACCGTGAGAATGCTCAAAGCTCCTGTGCAGGCCTTTTTATTGGCTCCCACTTGGGTTTCGACTGGCATGGTGTTTGGGTTCATGTAGATATTGCCTCTCCTGTGCACATGGTGAGTAGGACCACCACTTTATTAAAGGACACTCCTTATTCATGCTCATCTTGTCTCTCATAGTTGAAGCGTACCTATGAAAATTACAGACCTCTCTCATCTTTCTGAGTAGGAGAACTTGCACAATCAGTGGCTAACTAAATACTTTTTTACTCCACGGTTATACGTGTGTATGTGTGTGTGTGTTTGTGTGTTTGTGTGTGTGTGTGTGTGTGTGTGTGTGTCACAGCTAACAATACATTAAAAAAAACCATGATGAGCACAGTAACCTCCATAATTCTTAAATGGAAGAAATTTCAAACAGCCAGGAGTCTTCCTAGTGCTGGCCGCCACACCAAACTACAGTGGTGCTTGAAATTTTGTGAACCCTTTAAATTTTTCTATATTTCTGCATAAATATGACCTAAAACATCATCAGATTTTCACACAACTCCTAAAAGCAGATAAAGAAAACGCAGTTAAACAAACGAGACAAAAATATTATACTTGGTATATTTATTTATTGAGGAAAATTATCCAATATTACATATTAATGAGTGCCGAAAGAGTTTGGACTCCACCAGTCCATAGTCAGAGAGATTGTGTACAACTGGACAAATTCAAGACCACTGTTACTTTCCCCAGGAGTGGTCGGCCAACAAAGATCACTCCAAGAGCGAGGCGTGTAAGAGTTGGTGATGTCACAAAGACCCCAGGGTAACTTCTATGCAACCGAAGGCCTCTCTCACATTGGCTAATGTTCATGTTCATGAGTCCACCATCAGAAGAACACTGAACAACAATGGTGTGCATGGCAGGGTTGCAAGGAGAAAGCCACTGCTCTCCAAAAGAACATTGCTGCTTATCTGCAGTTTGCTGAAAATCACGTGGACAAACCAGAAGGATATTGGAAGAATGTTTTGTGGAAGGATGAGACCAAAATGGAACCTTTTAGTTTAAAAGAAAAGCGTTATGTTTGGAGAAAGAAAAACACTGCATTCCAGCATAAGAACCTTATCCCATCTGTGAAACATGATGGGAGTATCATGGTTTGGGACTGTTTTGCTGCGTCTGGTCCAGGACGGTTTGCCATCATTGATGGAACAATGAATTCTGAATTGTATAAGAGAATTCTAAAGGAAAATTTCAGGACATCTGTCCATGAACTGAATCTCGAGAGAAGGTGGGTAATGCAGCAAGACAACGACCCTAAGCACACAAGTCATTCTACCAAAGAATGGTTAAAGAAGAATAAAGTTAATGTTTTGGAATGGCCAAGTCAAAAGTCCTGACCTTAATCCAAACGAAATGTTGTCGAAGGACCTGAAGCGAGTAGTTAATGTGAGGAATATTACTAATATGTAATATTGGATCATTTTCTTCAATAAATAAATGACCAAGTGTAATATTTTTGTCTCATTTGTTTAACTGGGTTCTCTTTATCTACTTTTAGAACTGTGAAAATCTGATGATGTTTTAGGTCATATTTATGCAGAAATATAGAAAATTCTAAAGGGTTTACAAACTTTCAAGCACATCTGTAAGTACTCGGGGGATGTGAGAGGTGACCAAGAACCCAAGGTCATTTTGGCTGAGCTCCGGTATGCAAATGGGAGAAATTTCCAGAAGGTCAACCATCACTGCAGCACTCCACCATTCTGGGCTTTATGGCCGAGTCGCCATACAGAAACCTCTCCTCAATAAAAGAGAGATGAAAGCTGGCCTGAAGTTTTTAGGTGCTTGTTTGCAAACTCCAGACGGACCTTCATGCGTCTTCTGCTGAGGCGAGGCTTATTTGTCCATGTGTTATGGGGAAAAACGTGTTGTTGTTTTTTTTTGACCAAATGAGTGTAATACTGGATGCAGGATGAGATACGGCTGGGCATGGGGGCATACAGGTTCGATATGGTATCCTGAAGCTCATTTTCCCACAGATGTTGCAGCTGGGCCAGTAGATTCTGCACACCAAATCTGGCATCTCAGCTGGTCCCTTAAATGCTTGATTGGCGATAAATCTGGCAATTGGGCAGGCCAAGGAATTGAGACATTCCTGGGAAACCCTTGCTGTGCTTGGGATTATCCTGCTGAAAAATGCCAGTTGGAAGCCTTGCCATGAGAGGCAACACACATGGCTGCAGGATGTCCTCTACATGTCGCTGATCTGTTAGTGTCCCTCGTATCACTACTAGCGGTGACCGGCTGTCGTGTGCGCTGGCTCCCCAGATTGTCACACCAGCAGTTGGGACAGCGTGTCGTTACACAGCAAAGGTAAGATGGAAGAGCTCACCAAGGGACCTCCATACTTAAACTTGACCATCATTGGAGCCCAAACAGAACCTAGATTAGTTGCTAAAGAAGATATGGTTCCAGTCCTTAGCAGTCCAGGTTTCTTGTTTACAATACCACTGCAAACGAACATGATGGTTCATTGAAATGATCATCCTGCTTCTTACAGTCCAATGATTCCCTCCCTCTGGGCAAAATGTCTTCCATTTGTGTCATAGAGGCATGTCTAGCACTCACTGATCTCTCACCGATGTACACTACTCAAAAGTAGTCTCTGAGAGCCTTTATATAGGGCAGCATTGGAAGCAGTTTTGTGCTCTTCTATGGGAAGGCCCAGGGTCTAAACAGACCACACCTGTAATCACTTACATATCTGCCTGAGACATAACCACATGCCAAGTTTTGCAGCAATCCAACATTTCTATCTGGGTGTGTTATCTTTTTTGTCAATAAGTATATTATAGCACAAGTCCATAAAATAACAAAATGTGATGATAATGAAATGGACAGAAGACTTTTCCAAATGCATTGCACCTGCCCATTCTCCCGGTGATATTATTGAGTCTGCTGGTTTGTTGTTCATTCACAAGTCCTTATCTTGTAGTCCCAGAGAAGTAACCATAGGTGTAGTTCCTCATATTAACTATTGATTAACTGTGACAACTAAAATATGCAGATCTGTCGACTGCACATCCATGATGCAAATCTATCGTTCCACTGAATTCCGTTGAATTGAGATCTTGTGACTGTGTTCAAATACTTGATTTCATTTCCTCTTTTTCAGCAGTATACCTATTCATTTTATATTTCTAAACATAATTTATTTTGGGGGGAAATTTATTTTATTTTATTTTATTTTTTATTTTATTTATTTGAAAAGTGTGCTTATGATATTTTTCTTTTACAATAAATGCTACATAGTTTGATTTGTTTTGCTACATAGTTTGGTTGTGAATTTGGCATAAACAACATGAAAGCATGGATCCATTCTGACTTGTGTCCACGGTTCTGGCTTGTGTTGGTGGTGGTGGTGGTATAATGGTGTGGGGGCACGCTCTGGTCACTTTAATACCAATTGAGCCTTGTTTAAACGCCACAGTATTGTTGCTGACCATGTCCATCCCTTTATGACCACAGCGTACTCATCTTCTATGCGCCATATCACAAAGCTCGGGTCATCTCATACCGGTTTCTTGAACATGATAATGAGTTCACTGTACTCAAATGGCCTCCATGGCCTGGTGCAGCTGAACCAGATCTTCACTCGGCACCCCACAACACCACCCGAAGCTAAGTACCTTTAATTCATTAATTGTACTAACATGGCTTCTGCTGTGCTTGTTCCCTGTGCCGAGTGTGGCATGTTTAGCTATTCTTCCTCCGTCATTAGTGTTAATTTTACTTGTGATAGGTTGTAGGCTTGTAGCCAAGTCCTGACGGAGAAAGATTGTATAGTGTTAGAGGCGCGCATTCCAGACATTAAGAGAAGGCTAGCTCAGCTCCTAGCTTAGCAGGTCTGGATGCCAAAGGCGAAGTTAAGCCCCGGCAGAGTCCTCGCAGCAGGGCAAAGTGGGCTGACGGTTTTCGGCGACGTAGTCGTAAGGCTAGTCCCACGAGAGCACCACTCTTTACCTGTTCACGTATCCCAACAGGTTTGCCCTCCTCAGTGAAACAACCCACTGAGCAGCCTGTTGAAAGAGCTCTGGTCCATAGGTGACTCTATTTTTACGACACGTGAAACTTGCTACCCCTTTAGGACACCAGCAGCTAGAGTTCTCTGTATCCCCGGAGCCAGTGTGCCAGACATTGTAACGAGTCTTAGTGAACTCAAGAGCCGCAGATTCTCTAGGATAGTTATTCATGTAAGGGGCTAATGATATACGCCTTCGTCAGTCATGAGGTTACTAAGGCTAATTTTGTTAGAGGTTGTTTAGCATGCGGAAGGCGATGTCCGATGCTGTAGTCTGCTCTGGCGGGCCCCATCCCAATGCGGCGAGGGTGACCAAGCCTACAGGCAGGTTAAATGGTCGCTGAACTGGCTGTGCTGTCCAAGTGGTGCTCTGAAAACAACGTGGGCTTTAATAGACAACTGGACAGCCTTTGAGGGTAAGCCCTGCCTTTTAGGATGGGACGGTGTCCATCCCACTCGGGAGGGTGCTGCTGCTCTCATCTCCTGCAACATTGCCCATAGTCTTATGGCCCGATGTGGTTAGGGGCCTGACTATCCAGAGCATGGGTCAGGGCAGCAGACAGGGACCGGGCTTAACCAACTGTCTGCTGGTAGCCATGCACCGTCACCCAGAACCCACATTATTTGAAACTGTGTCTGTTACCCGCATCTGCTCTAAACGTAAACGTAAACGCTCTCAAAAAAGTCTGTTTTAATAACCTCATTAGTATAAAAGCACAGATAGCTGCCAAAGAAATAACAACATTAAAACTAAAAGCTAGGATTACTTAACATTAGTATCACTTACAAACAAAAGCCAGTGATTGTAAATGGAAATGATCACTGATAAACGCTTACACGCTCTCTGTCTCACTGAGACTTGGGATTTAGACCTGATGAATATTTAGCCTTAAATGAAGCCTCACCTCCTGGATACAGTTCATGCTAGTCCGCCCTCGTCCCCTAATGGTCGGGGGGGAGGCATAAGCCACAATTTTTGACAAAGAGTTAGGTGTTACAGCTAAAATCCCATTACAAGGCTAATTCTTTTGAAATACTGATTCTTAATTGTGACTGATCCATCGTTATGGTAGTCAAAACCACACTCTTTTCAGCTTATCACTATTTACCGCCCCTCTGGGTCCCTTATTCAGAATTTCTTTCAGGATTTGCTAACTTTCTTTCCTGCTTACTACTGTCAACAGATAAGGCTTTTTTATTGTAGGTGATTTCAATATTCCACTTTGACAATGAGCAGGATCCACTTAAAGATTGCTTTCGAGTTCCATCTTCGAATCCACAAAAGGGGTGGGTATCACTCAGAATGTGATGGGGACCAACCCCACCGCTGTTTAATCATACTTTAGATCTAATATTAACATTTGGTATCATATATAACCTGATTAACCTTGATGTTTTCCCGCAAAGTGATTCGATTTCAGATCACTATCAAACATTATTTGAGCTATCTTAAGTAATTTGGCTATCCTCTAATAAATAAAATCCTTCCTGCCTCGTTATCACACCAAGCGCCGCACTTATCCTACATTCTGCTACTCCAGCTGGCTGCGGCTTATTACTTCTTCCTGCCAGCTTTATTAAAAACCTACCAACTTAAAATTTAATACAACACCTACCAGAGATAAATCATCTTGAGTGTGTAAACGAGCAATTAGGAATGTGGCTTCCGCTCAACCCTGGACACGGACTGCCCCTGCTAGGGTCAAACGTAGTAGGGGAAAAAAGGCTAGCACCATTGGTATAATGACCACACCCGTACCGAACACGGCATTTAGAGCGCAAGTTGAGAAGACATAGTAAATTGGAGGTGTTAAGATTGCTTGGAGGGGACAGCATGGCAGAGAGTACAAAGCATGCCCTCACTAAAGCTAAAGCTGCATACTTCTCTTCAATCATAGAGAAAAAAATAAGAATAATCCAAGATTTCTCTTTAATACAGTCTCCCCCCCCCGAAAATTAACAAAAAACCCCACAGAAAGTGACTCTCCCATTCTGTTGTAATTTTAACAGTAAATGATTTCATGACTTTCTTTAATGATAAGATAGAAAACATTAGGCATAAAACTTTCAATGCTCATCACATTCACCAAATTGTTCAGCAACCTTCCCAGATGCAGCACTAGTGAAGACATCTGTTTCAATTAGCCGTAAATCAAGATTAGAATCTTTTACCTTACCCCAATACTAATACTGAAACTATCCGCACTGATCAGATCGTCTAAGTCATCAACATGTTTGTTAGATCCAATTCCTACACGTCTACTCAAAACAAGTATTACCTAGTGTTACCAGAGCCAGTGTTAGCTATTTTTAAATTCATCCCTTACCTTAAGTTATGTGCCCAAATCCTTTAAGTCTGCCGTTATCAAACCACTGATTAAAAAAAGCCAATCTTGACCCTTTGTGGATATCTAATTATAGACCAATTTCAAATAATCTACCGTTTTCTGTCCAAAATCTTAGGAAAAAGCTGGTCTATCAGCAGCTCTGCATTACCTCCAAAGGAATGAAATTTATGAAACATTTCAGTCTGGCTTCAGGAGGCCCCCATCATAGTACTGAAACCAGCATTTACTTAGGGTACTAAATGACTTGTTAATGTCCTCAGATAAGGGATGTGTTTCTTTTTCTTGTTCTGTTAGATTTAAGTGCCAGCATTTGACCACTATAGATCATGATGTTTACTAAACAGACTAGAAAATACTGTAGGTTTAAGGGATCAGCACTTTCTTGGTTTAAAAATCCTACTTAACTGACCGGACCGGTACCAGTTTGTTCATATAAATAATCTAAGATCTAAGCTCTCAAAAGTGAAGTATGGCGTGCCTCAGGGGTCAGTGCTTGGCCTGCTTTTATTCTTCTCTGTACATGCTGCCACTAGGCTCAGTTATTCGTAAACATGGCATTAATTTCCACTGCTATGCAGATGATACACAGCTGTACATATCAGCCAAAACTAATGACAGCCTTACAATCAACAAAATCGAGGACTGTGTAAAGGAAATAAAAGATTGGATGTTATTTAATTTTTCTCTTACTTAACTCAGATAAAAACTGAGGTTCTATTAGTGGGACCCAAGGCTGTGAGAGACAGGTTAGCTACATCTATCCTAAATCTAGATGGCTGTTCAGTATTGCCCCCGTCCGTCTGTAAAAAACTTAGGGGTCACATTCGATTTCAGATCTCTCCCTTTGAAGCGCACATTAGCAGCATCACTCGAATTGCTTTCTTTCAATTACGTAATATCGCTAAAACTTAGAAATATCCTCTCTTTTAATGATGCAGAAAAACTTGGTTCATGCGGGAGGGTGGTGGAGGGAGAGTCGGGTAAGGTGGGAGGGGAGGGAAGTCGGAGAGGGGGCAGGATCCACTGAGGGGGGAGGGCGGGGACCGAAGAGCTCCTTGGAGGGAGGAGTGAAAGAGTAGGAGGAAGGTCTTTTTCTCCCCTCAGGTTGGTTAGCTGTAACGCCTTACTTACTGGATGCTCTAATAAATCTATAAATCAACTTCAGTTAGTTTCAGAATGCCGCTGCCCGAGTGCTAACTCGACTAGAAAATTTGATCATATCACTCCTGTTCTATCATCACTGCACTGGTTATGTCAAGTCAAATTCCGCATTGATTACAAATATACTTCTTATAACTTTATAAAGCTCTACATGGCCTGGCCCCACATTATCTGAGTGACCTTTTAGAGTTTTACAATCCAACTCGTCTACTTCGTTCGCAGGGCTGGTTGCAGGACTTTTAGTTCCTAGAATTAAAAAAAGTCACAGCAGGGGGGACAGGCTTTCTCATACATGGCCCCCCCCAACTATGGAATAAACTTCCCACTCCCACTTTCGTTCGAGATTCAGACACCCTCCAAAGTTTTAAAGTCTAGGCTAAAGACATACTTATTTACGCAGGCTTTTGACTAGATTTAGACCAGGTGCATGGCTTGGGTCGCTTGGGGCCGGGAGTCTGGAGTCATTGCCTGGCCTGCCTGCCTTGTCCCGCTATGCCTTGGCTTGGGGGGTCGAGAGTGGGGCGGGTCCTGTCTTGCCTGTGCTTCGAGTGGGCGGGTCTGGAGGTGAACTGGGATTCGGTCCTCGTGATCTTGACTCATGCATCCTTGCCTTGAATAAGGGCAGAGCTGGGGGTTCATAGTCAAAGAGTCGTATGGTGATCAGAGACGTTGGGTTTGCTGTCTTCTTCTTCTTGCCGCTCGTGGGGTTGCCAATGTCTCGTGATCCTTCTTTGCTGTGTTTCCTACCAGTTCTCCTCTTTCTAGCTTTCTAGCTATGCTGCTATAGCTAATGCCTTGCCGGGGTCTCATGCTAGACTTGGCATCAGTGATTGACATGGCATCAGTGATTGTTAATAAAACACTGTGCTCTTAATCAATATAACTAATTACCATTTTCTGGTTTTCTTTCCGAAGCTGTGTTCGGCAGTTCCGGCCCGCCACACACATGATGTTCATCTGATGGAGCTCCACTCAAGCTGCTTCCGACATCAGCTTCCAGCCCCATCATACCCGGGCCACTTAATGTCCGATGTTGCATAATTCAACATTTTATTTTCGACCATGACTCCATTGACTGTAGTTTCGCTCTTAGATTTATCATCATACCTGGGCCACTTAATGTCGATGTGCATACTTCACATTCTATTTGAACTTTGACTCCACGACTTTAATTCGCTCTTTAGATTACTAATCGCCATCTACGCCACCCAAGGAGGTTGGGTCCCTTTTGAGTCTTGGTCCTCCCAAGGGTTTCTTCCTAGAACTAGGGAGTTTTTCCTTGCCACTGTCCACCCTAGGCTTGCTCATTTGGGGATTGGAGTAGTTATTAGGAGATAATCTAAACTTGTAAAGTTGCTTTGAGACAATGTTCCATTGTAAAAAGCGCTATATAAATAAATCTGACTTGACTTGACTTGACTTGACTCCACAGTCACAAGATCTCAATTCAACGGAATTCAGTGGAACGATAGATTTGCATCATGGATGTGCAGTCGACAGATCTGTAGCACCTGCAGGATTCTATCATGTCCATGTGGACCATAATCACTGAGGAATGTTTCCAGCACCTTTTTGACTCTATGCCACTGAGAATTAAGGCAGTGCTGATGGCAAAAGTTGGTCTAACCTGGTACTATCAAGGTGCACATAATAAAGTGGCCAGTTACTGTGTTCTGTGTGTACATGATCCAAAACCATTCAATGATGACACTTTTGCCACTGATTAACTTATGACTGTAAAGGTTAACTCGACATGGGACAAGTGAACAAGTCTATATTTCTGTGCTGTCTTACAGGGTGAGCGTGCTACGGGTTTCGGAGTGGCTCTGCTTTTGGCTTTGTTTGGTCAGGCATCTGAAGATCCACTCCTCAACATGGTTTCTCCACTGGGCATTGCCACAATGAATGATTCATCTGGAGACCCAATGGAGAGAGACAGCAAGAAGAGAAGACTAGTATAAAAATCAACCCAAGCTGTCTATAGTTTCATCTTTCAAATAATTTTTAACTACATTTAAATTCAACCATTTGTCTTTCAAACACTCAACGTTTCAAAATTAGTCAAATCACCTTTTCTCAAAAGTATCTTAGGGGGGTAAAAAAATACAAAGGGAATCTTGGAAAGCTGTCAGTAGTCATTTGAGTGTCACGAGGTGTGCTGCTGGAATGGAAAACATCTAAGTTTCACTGTTAATCATAATACAATGGCAGTGCGTTACTATGTTTTATGAAAACATTCTGAAGTGACGAATCTGGGTCTTTTATTAAATGGCTGTGTGAAATATGGTTATTCACAATTGTGTTTTCGACTAAAGAACACTTAATAAATTTGTTTAAATTACTGAAACTGTTTTTACTTTTTAATTTAAATTAAACTAAAAAAATAGTTTGATAACTATAGAGTTAATTTTGTACTAGCAAGCGAAAATGTAGTATCGCGGGCACGCCTCCAATGCTATTTAAAAGGCGCGTGATAGTGAGTTGATAGGTCATATGACTGACTGCTGCACCAACATGGCTCTGCTGCTGCTTTTGTGTGTCTTCATCATATCGGATGCTTTCGCCGGGAACTTTTTTGATAAAAATGAGCCGTGCTTCAAACCTCTACAGAGCAGAAGTCAACTGGGAGTCAAGTAAGTTTTAATTCTCCCTTAAACTGACGTAAAGGGATATGAAAAAGTTGCCGGTTACAAAAAATATTGGGTTAGCCTTAACGTGTTTTGAAGAGTAAGTTTGTTTTTTCATTGTAACGTTAAAGTGGACTGTAGTACAAAATTCAGATACTTATACAGTATAAGCTATCGTTTGCTCTACAACAAACAGCTGGTCATTGTATAACGCTTATGACTGTTATTCACCACCGAGTGTTTACCCAAAAGTAATGTATTTATGTTGTAATAGAAACGCTGGTCGTAATTTAGCGCTTATTTGTCTTTTGTGGGGATGTAATATATTGGATAATGCCATGGCGTTCTTTGGTTTCGCTTTAAAAACTGATTTAGATTAGAAATTTTACAATTAATGTCGCCGAAAATATATGAAAGCATACAGACTCGAACATGCCGAACAAAACAGTTTTTGTACTAACCACGTATACACTACACTATTTAGTTCCTTCTGTGGGCTTCTTTATTGATGAAAACTGAACAAAATGGTACATTAATGTAGATAAACTTTACGCTAGAGAGTATTGCTTTAGCCGCGGTTTCGTTCGTTAAAGTACTTAGACAGCGTTCGCCTGTGTCTAAATTTATCACGAGGAAGTTGCAGAGAAGTCGGACCTGATTTTCGGTTTGATAACCTTTCGCTAGGGCGGAGCAATACCAGGCGATTATGGGCGGGCCTGGTGTGTCGTATTCCTGTAAGGGACAATACTTCCGAAACTATATTATCATAAAGTTGACCATACATTAGAGGTTTTTGAAAAGATTATGCAAAGACAACCTCTGACAACCTTTCACATCTAAATACCAGTCCTAGTTCTTAGTCACAGACTATGATTTTACAAAGACTGATGATCTTACATGGTCGCTAATTGAAAGACTGCAGATAGTTCCTTTTGAGATTATTACCCATCATGACTACTTATTCTTACCTCAAATCCAAGTTCCATGGCAGGAAAGCCACATCTAGTGTGTGCATCAGTATTATGAATTATTAGAAGGTCCCAACTTTTGTCCCCCATTGAACGGTGACCAGCTGTGACCCGCTTTTTTAATGTCTCGCACTGTCTTGATGGGTCTTGATGCTAGTTTTTGTTCGCTTGTTTGTTTTAATAGAATACATTCAAGTTTAATTGCTATACAATTGCTTTTGTTTTACGTGGAATAAATACAATAAAGAGCATCAATCTTGCAAAATGCTCAACACGCCAAAATAGTGCAAAACACCACAGGTTGCGAAATAAAGGGACTTCTTAAGTACTATAATTATATATTAAGATCAAATAATGGAAACAACACATTTCATTAATGCATATATTACATCTCTGTTTTTCAAATGCTTGAATTTTACCCACCAGAGATGATCCTGTACTCGCTTTTCCGCTTGCCGTTTTGTGCTGTAGAGAGCTCATCTGTTGGTTGAACAAGATGTGCATTGAACTATTTGTGTGAGCCAAGACTTAAGAGTTATGCTATTGTTAAAGACAATCGGTCTTATTGGAGCGTCAAGCCGAGGAAGAAAAAAATGACATAAAGCAGCTATCCTGACCACTGAGATGATGACGCGATCGCGAGGCAACTATAACAAGACATTCATGATTTTATTCTGACATTGGACATTTGTCTGCGCTGAGAAGTTGCTTGATCGTTGTAGGCACGGTGTAAGCCTTAAATCCTGGATGTGGACCTTGTTAACAACAGGATGGCTCTCTTCCGCGCAAAACATGTAGCAGCAAAGCGCGTACAGGAACGTCTTCCGTATGACTGAGACTCAAATTCCTCCGCTGTCGTGTTCCTTAAAACTGTTCCTTATATGCCAGTTAAAATAACAGTAGTAAAATAAATAAACGTATTTACTTCTGCTTACTACTACTTCTTATTATTATTATTATTATTATTATTATGTGTCTTGTCTGTTTCTTTTTGGCCGTTTTTTCTGAACAAATCACTGCACATGTAAGGGCAGCTGTGACCAAAAGCTGCTTCTGTTTCTGCTCCCTTGGTCAGCAGTTTCTCCTCTTGTAAAATTTCACCAGAAGAATGATGGGGAAATGATCTCAAAAGGAGTCTAGTCGCAGTCTTGCAGTTGGTGACTATGCAATATCCCCAGTCATTGTAAAATCATAGTCTGTGACAAAACAATTAGAGACTTGTCTTTAGATGTGAGATGGTGTCTCTTAAAATCAGACTTTAGTCTTTTAAAAGTCTTTTTAATATTATTTTCAAAGTCTTCTAGTGTATGGTTAACATGAGGCTGTGTTTCAGTAGTCTTTTTAACATGCCCTTGCCCATTTCCCCTGACAGCTCGGAAGTGCATAGCACCTGTGGCCATTTACAGTACAAGGGTAGGAGGGAGAACAAGAAGTGGGTTTTTCCATCGGAACACACTCACCCTTGGCAGTAAACACTAACGTGCATGGAATGTTTTATTGTAACAAAAACCTGCAACCAGATGAAACATTTGAAAATAACATTGGAAACCTGTGGGCTGAATATGGGCTATGAGAGGTCTTTTGAAATTTGAAGCATTGTGAATATTTTTTTTGGTTTTGGCTTACGCTTCTAAAGTTCTGCTGCTGAAGTGGGCACAGATGTTCACTTATTCCCTTTTAAGGGCCCATCTTACACACTTCACTTCTGTTAATAAGCTAATGAAATGGCCCTTATGATGGCGTCAGGGATTCTAGAATATTAAATAAATGATTACAGTAGGCTTCTGCTATGGGAGCTATCACAGTGGATATGCTGTGTGTAGCTGGACTGTGTCTTTAAGATGTGACATCTGAAATTCACCCACATTTACATCGTACTTTACAGTGGGAAAATTTAAAACTTAACATTTTAAAACACCACCTGCTAGGTAGGTTTAAAGATACATATGACTATTGTAAGTGTTTTTTTTTTTTTAAAGTGGAGACATTCAGGTTTGAATTTATGACGTCTGAGAACAGCCTTGGTATGGATTCCTGCTGAGATTAGCATGTTCCAGTGCATGAGACAGATGGTCTTCTACTATGAATTAAACTGGAATTAAATTCTGGTCTAAATTCTAACTCCTCAAATCCCAGACCCCATGTGACCAGTGGTCTAGCAGCTCAAGTAAACAATGTGACCTTGCATTGTACAGAAAAATGTTGAGTACTTGCATACAGTTGTACTAAATTATTGTAGCTTATTTTTTTTTATTGCAAATCCTGAGCTTTCACATCCTTCCAGTTAAGTGCCTTTTAGTTTCACAGTTTGTAAACCCTCTTTTTATTTATTTATTTGTTTGTTTGTTTGTTTTGTAGTTCTATCTATTTATGAATCGTGTGTGCATGTTGAATGTGTTTGCTTTTATTTTTTCTATAAATGTCTTTTGGGTGTTGGGATTTTACATTTGTACATTAAGTAGACAAATTAATATGTATTCCTTTTTTTTTATTATCCCCCATTTGTTCACGCTTGTAATAATTTTGAAGTCCAGGCTTGTCTGATTAAAATGATTATACTTTCTCAGGACAGTTCGCCGTTCTCATGAATATATGAATATTGACGAACTGCCTAAGGTTTGGGACTGGAGAAATGTCAACGGCACCAACTTTGTCAGTACTACACGCAATCAGCACATTCCTCAGTATTGCGGATCCTGTTGGGCTCATGGTAGTACAAGTGCACTTGCTGGTATGGTCAATTCTTCATTTCTTTCCTTCTATATGAATTTAGTTTTGTAACAATCATTGAAACATGCCCAGTAACACAATAACGGTCTAAAAGCTATATTTATGCATTGATTTTTACAGATATATTACTTATGTTTCAATTAAGGGAAGTTTAAATTCAGTTTGTCATTCAATGCATGACTTGCACCTGCTTGCTACAGATGAGAACAGTCTAAAGAAGGAAGAATCAGTTCCTGTTTTTTTTCTATGATCATATGACCATGTAATAAATATATCCTTTTAATTTTCAAGCATTCAAATGGGATACGTAGTGCTTTGCTGGTAGAGTTTGTAATATATGGTTGTTTACCTCTGAGCAGTGCTTGTCATGAGACTTACAATTTGTGGTGTACCTGTTTTTGTTTAGTTTTAATTTATTTATTTAATTTTTTTTATTTATTTCAGATCGGATTAACATCAAGAGAAAGGGTGCATGGCCATCTGCATATCTCTCTGTACAGAATGTTATTGACTGTGGAGAGGCTGGGTCATGCAATGGAGGTGATCATTCTGGTGTGTGGGCGTACGCCAACCAACATGGCATTCCCGACGAAACTTGTAACAACTACCAAGCAAAAAACCAGGGTAAGACATTTCTCATGTCATATTGTATGCAGCCCTTTTAGTGGGTTTCGGAATTAAAGGACTGAATTTATGAAATGATATGTCAACAGTTTTCAATTGTGACTTGCTAGAGTTGGCTATTGTGCTAGTCACACAGCTGCCCTATAATGAAATATAGTAGAAGCTGAAATCTGCACACACCTAGGCTAAAGACATTGAAATTCTTTGTTAAAGTAAATTAAATAGGGTTTTTTTTGTGTGTTTATTTGGTTGTATTTACTATATTGTTTTTCAGCGTTTTAGACCTTTACATACACCTCATTGGTATTTGGTAGCATTTCCTTTTATTCACTGAAATCAAATGTTTGGGGTAGTATTCCATATGCATGCCATAATACTTGGACAGAACTGATGTAACTTGGTGTAAAAAAACAAAACTTTTTTTCATAGTATTAATGGCAAAAAAAGGTCCTGTTGCTCTCATTATACCTTTAAATACTGCAATAGTCAAATCAAAAGCTTCTAATTTTATTTATTTATTTTTTCTTTTTCTTTTTCTTTTCCAAAAGCTTAAGATAGCAACTTTATATGTAAACCTCTGACTCACTGGCAATATGTTATAGAACAAGGTGAAACATGTCTCAGATCATTTTAGGATAGCTTCTTTGGAACGATGTGGATACTCTAATTGACTTGGGAAAAATAAACTTGTATGTAATAGTTGTGATAAATTGAGTTTAAAAACTCTATTCACTTTTTTATAATCTCTTATCAGAAACAGGTAAAGGTGTTAACTCAAATTCGTTGTGCATTTGGTTTCAGATTGCAATCCTTTCAATCAGTGTGGTACTTGTACTACATTTGGCAAGTGTAATGTTGTGCAGAACTACACTTTGTGGAAGGTTGGAGATTATGGTTCTGTCAGCGGCTTGGAGAAGATGAAGGCTGAGATTTTTTCTGGGGGACCAATCAGGTATGCAAATGAAATATGAATGAAAATTTGTTAACGTAGACTGAAAGTTGGATTCGGTAAGTAAACGCATTCTTTTAACCTGGCCATATTTTAAATAAATTGAATTTGGAATACATTATCTACTGTAGCAGTCAGAACTGTTGTTTTAAAAAAAGTTTGTGTTTAACTATTCAGTATTGTTAGTATTTGGGATGCATCAATAGCACATTTTCAGGCTGAGTATGATTTGTCTTTTTATGTGGTCCAAAACTGTAATGGCAAAATATTAAGCTTTTAATGGCTCTAACAATAAATCATTGGTCAGAAAAGTTGTTCAAACTATGAAAATGCATTCCTGTGACCTGTACCACTATCACTGTTGGGACCCGGGGTAGAAAAGGTCCTCAGCAGCCCCTTGCTGTTTGCAAGAGGTGACGTATAGGGGTCCTTGTTTGTCACAAGGTGTGACCTGTGTCTGATAAGAAAGAGATCATGGGACATGAAAGCTGTGCGCCTTCACCCCAACACAGTACTTTAGCTCCTGCTTTGCATAGGCAGGAGGTCTACTCCAATTAACCAGAGTACCATCAGTGGCTTGAGTAAATCACTTCTATATCCCTGATGAACAAGTGCTAGAGTTCACATCCCTTTGTTGGGTTCTGAGCATGGGCTAAAGAAAAGGAAATTGAAAAACGTAGGTGAAATTGGTGAAGTCAATGAAAGTGGTGGAATGCCAAACAAACCTCACCTAGATGGACAGAGAGAAACCCCCTGACTGGTATATGATGTGGAAGGTGATAGGTTTACTTGAGCAACCCTATAGTTACTTTAGAGGGATGATATCCAAATAAGATGTTTAGCTAATCTAAATGATTTATCTGACTTTTGAAACACACTTTTGATGTCATTTTCACTTTGATGTTGAAAGTTATGTCTGAATTAAGCTGGAAAGGTTTGATTTAATATATTTTTTCCAGAACTTTCTATAGGCACTGTACTTCTTTATATTGAAAATGTTTATAATTTAATTATAATTGTATTAAGGTTCAGTTGTTGTAAAAGTGATGCTTTCAGTGCAGCAAAGTGTTTGCTTGGTGGATTTCAATGTTCTAGTGAATCAAATGCTCAGATATCTCACTGTAGTATTACACTGTTTGTTCATTGAACTCTGGCTCAACCCAGTGAACAGCATGGAGTGTCATGTCTGCTTTGAAGCCCCAGACAGACCTACTAGTCTGTACAGCAAACTTGTAGATTAAAAAGATAAGAAGAAAGACTAACTTTGAGATTGGACGTAGTTATTAGGAGATAATCTAAACTTGTAAAGTTGCTTTGAGACAATGCTCCATTGTAAAAAGCGCTATATAAATAAATCTGACTTGACTTGACTAACACCAATTGGACACAGCTTTGAATGCATCATTCTGAGCTATGCACAGGCTTCATTGAGAGTGAATGCAGTGTGGATGGGTGCATTTTGCACAGCAAAAAGCATCTCGATGCTTACTGGGCGGTGTGCTTTTTTTGTTTGCCCTGTCCTGAATCACAGCTTCTCTTGTAATGATTGGTCGACCTTTCAAAGTGAATCAGGAACAGGAAAGACTGTTCTCTAAATGAGCACTAATAAGCCTTACAATTTATGTACAATATTTAGAATTTATGAAGATAAAATGTCATTATGTGAAACAACTTTCTATTAGGCAACACTACTAACTGCAGCCCCACTAGAGGGATATAAGAATCCAGTAAAGAAAAATGATTACATGTGAACATGTGTAGCATTCATTGAAGCATTTGTACTGCAGTTGTATTGTTCTTTTGTTTTGTAGCTGTGGAATCATGGCTACTGAAAAGTTGGATGCATACGCTGGTGGTGTGTATTCTGAATATGTGGAATTTCCCGGCATTAACCACATTGTGTCTGTGGCCGGCTGGGGCGTTGATGAGAATGGCGTGGAATACTGGATTGTCCGCAACTCCTGGGGAGAGCCATGGGTAAGTGTGAGGAGTATGTTGTCTCATTTATTTGTTTTTGTATGCACCCTGTTTGCATCTAGTGTATAGTTATAGAGTTATCTTAAATTTCTGTTTACTGCACTTGGTGCGTTCTGTAACTTTGAGCTTTTACTTTTTTTTTTTTTTTTGTACAAGTGTACTGTCATTGTAATCGTAAATATTTGACCCTCAGCCATTGTTCGAACTAAACAAGTACAACAGTTACCTTGATGTACTGTGGTTAACTAGTGGTCATCATTAACGGTTCAAGTTCTACTATTTCTATTTACATAGCAGGCATGCAACGTGCATATGCAGAATTATACAATTATATTAAAATACATTTGGTGTCACAGCAAACATTAATCACAAAACGATAAGTACACTACATTTCTTTCACTACTCTACATTTACAGCATTTAGCAGACGCCCTTATCCAGAGCGACTTACAATTGGTACAGTCTTACAGTCCAAGCAATTGTGGGTTAAGGGTCTTGCTCAAGGACTCAACAGTGGCAGCTTGGCAGAGGTGGGATTTGAACCCTGGACCTTCTGGTCCAAAGGCCAGTACCTTAACCGCTAGGCTACCACAGTCCCTACTCTACTTACATGCTATAACACATTTAAACAGTGCAAAGATATCACTGTGAAAACACAAGACAGACATAACATTAAACAAGTGGTGACACTAAACATTCATGTGTGTATGCTGGATGCAGAGCTTTTGCTGGTTTAGTCTCTGTTTTAGTCAAACAGTGAGGCTGGAGTAACGGGACCATTATGGAGCTGGCAGAAAAGATCTGTAGTCGCCGTAATCAACAGCACGTCTGTGATGATCAGTTTGAGGCACTTGGCATCCCCTACAGTGGTGCTGTAGTTTTGCACTTTGTAGTTCTACAAATACAGGCTGTAGTCCATCTGTTTCTCTACATTCTTTTAGTCCCTTTAATCTGTTCTCTAATGGACAGGACCCCCACAGCTCCGGTATTATTTGGATGGTGGATCATTCTCAGCACTGCAATGACACTGAGGTGGTGTGTTTTGGTTCTGGTATGATTTGATCAGACACAGCAGTGCTGTTGGAGTTTTAAACACCTCACAGTGTCACTGCAGGACTGAATAGTCCACCAACCAAAAATGTCCAGCCACCAGTATCCTGGGAGCACTGATAAAGGATTAGAGGATGACTAACACAAACTGTGCAACAACAGATGAGCTACCGTCTCTGACTGTCTCTACTGTATCTACAAGGTGGAGCAATAATGTGAATGTCTTTAATAAAGTGGACAGTGAGTAAACACACTGTATAAAAACTCCAGCAGCACTGCTGTCTGATGCAAGCAAAACACACCTCCACCACATCCCCCCCCCCCCCCCC
>JAJAGP010000119.1:614474-687118 GCA_025084515.1 Ancistrus triradiatus | reverse complement strand
CCCCCCCCCCACCCCCCCCCCCCCCCCCATCATGAATCATCAATCATCAATCATCAGTTCTAGTTATGTCTACTAACCTGTACATGTTTACAAAATGACAGAAGTATATCTTAGTTTAAGTGAAAGCGATTCATCTGAGCCAGACAACTGAAGAGGTATTTTTCAACATAACTGATAATGTTTTAGATAATCATTTTAATATTTCTAATGTGAGGGCATGTAATCTGAGATGCTTTATTAGTGAGTGAAAATCCAAAAGGTGTATCACATTTCACAAGTAAAACTAGGCTTTGGACTGGGTGACAGGCTCTTCAGAAAAGTGGACACGTTGTTACATTCGTTTAACATCAACAATTATTTACTGTAATTATCTAGAGCTCAAAAAATATATATAAATTTTATAAAACATGCTCACACTGTTGCTGTCCAAAAGTGGAACTGAGAAAGCAAAGCTATCTAAGCTCCTGAAATAAAACAGTCAATCAGACTCTAACTGTCCTAAATGTTTCGTTTTTACAAACAGGGTGAAAAAGGCTGGCTGAGGATAGTGACCAGTGCTTACAAAGGAGGCAGTGGAAGCAAATATAATCTTGCACTTGAAGAGGACTGCATGTATGGTGACCCAATACTCCCCAAAGGTTATGCAGGGCAATCTGTTTAAGGCCAAGCCAAAGCTCTGTTGTCTTACCTTGCAGCTTTTGGTTAATTCTAGAGCCATAACTGACTATTTGTTTAATTCTTCGTAACCTGTGAATGTTTTACTCTTTTGATACACCTTTGATCTGGAATTTACTCACTGTGAGAATGATTTTAATGTGCCACTGTAAATCACATATTTCAGGACTGATACACTGACAAAAAGGGATTTGACATCAACATTTAATGCTGAACAACAAACAGGGAAATCCATTTTAAGCTGATTTTCTTTACAGATACATTTTTGATTCATGTGTAACCACAACATGTATCATACAATTTCCTAAATAAAGTGTTGAATTTATTTCACTTTTGGTTCAAAATTAGTTGCTTTACATCTAGAGTCAAATGATCACTGTTGTTTAACATGTTGTTTAATGTCATTTCTTAGTTAAAGTGAACAATCCCTGTTGAAAGCACAAGGACTAAATCAGTTTATTACAGAATATCCATCACACAAAATGAAATGTAAAAAAAAAAGATGCTCATAGTCCTGTACATAACATTGTCCTTCAAAAGGATTCAGGCGAATCGTGAATTGACTTATTCCCACCATGTTTGAAGGCATAAAGGCAATCTGGAAGAAAGTTTGTTGCTCTCTGACTGGAAATCCAGCACAACACGTCCATGGTCTTCCAAGCTCAAACAAAAGTGGCTGATCTCAGTTGATCATGATAAAGTTGGATTTGCAATGTGCTGAAAAAAAAAGCATAAAAATATTATCAGATTCATTAGTCCAATGATGGCAAGTCATCCTTGCCCAGATGAACCAAAACAGGTGCAAACCATGATAATACCACCATCATGTTTGACAGAGAGGCCAAGGTTCTTATGCTGGAAGTGTTTTTTTTTTTTTTTGACATAATGCTTCTCAAATAAAGCATAAAAGCTCCACAGATTGTTTTTCCAGTGGCTTATGTCATGTCATGTTATGGGCAGAAGTGGGTTTTTTTTTTCCGTTTTGTTTTGTTTGTTTTTTTGGGGGGAGGGCATGGTATTTTTAGGTTGTCAGGTTGCTCAGTGTTCTCCTGATTCTGAACATTTGTTAGCCAATGTGAGTGAGACCTGTAGTTGCTCAGAAGGTACCTTGGATTCCATTGTGAACCTGCAGTCTATTATATACATTGATCGTAGTTTTGTGGAGGTCAGACTTTGATAGATCTGTTTCTTTAAATACAACAGAGTGTCTACTCACACCTGATTCTAATTCCATTGATTTAAAACACCGTACTCTAATTTCACCTTCAGATTAGCTGCTAATCCTGCCACACAGATATTTAACATTGAATCATTTCCTTCAATAACTAAATGACCAAGTATGTGAGTGTTGTTTTTTTTGTTTGAGTTCTCCATCTGCTTTTAGTGTGAAATCTGATGTTTTAGGTCCCACCTATACAGATATAGGACCTAAAACAATTCTAAACACCACTGCATAACAATTATGATACAGAGTATATAATTTCACCACATTGCAATGTTGTGCCATAATCATGGATCATGAGAAGATGTTTAAAGGATTACAACAGTGTAACAGATGATCTTCTATAATTATTTACACTCCATTGCATCTGCATGTCAGTGATACACTATATGGCCAATGATATGAGGAGATCTGGGGCCATATTCATAAAGATTTTTAGTGCTAAAAATGGCATCTAGTGATGAAAGTCTAATAAAAATGAAATTAGGAATTGTGGGTGTTTCCCTCTCAAAGTTAGGAGTAGATCCTAGTAAAGATGAAAGTTATTTATAAAGCATCTTAAGCCCTAGAAAAGCTCCTACGGTGAACTGGGAGGAGGACCTTTAGGAGGATTAAGAGTTCTCTTAAGCAGAAGAGAAAATGGAGGAAAGGAGAGGAGGAAGAAAAACGTTCTCCAAACACTGAAGGAGTTACTCACACGCTACCGATTAGAACGTGCAGGAATAATGTTTGTGGTTGATCTTACAGATTCACTCACATCTCCTACCCAGCACTGGTATAACATCCAAAATAAAAGCTACATACGAACCAACCCTACCAGTTAAATAGATTAGATACAGCAGCTCTTTTACCTCCACAGTCATATATTTTCTAGAATAGTCATTCATGTAGGTGCTAATGAAGGCTTTCACCAATCAAAGCTAACCAAGAGTAATTTTATAGAGCTGTGTAAAGTAGCAAAGTATGTCTGATTCAGTAGTGTGCTCTCACCGTATCCCAATGCAGCAAAGTGAAAAACTACATAGATGCAGGAGCAGTTGAGTAAAGTTTGCTTACCAATAAATTCTGCCACAGAGTCATGCTCTCCCTCAGTGCGGATGGTTCCTGCTATGCTGTCGTTCTCCAAGATTGGTAAAAACAGCTGAACAAAGTCAGACGTATATGGGGGTGCAATCACGTCCAGAACCTTAAAAAAAAAAAAAAAAAAAAAAAAACATAGCAGGCAAAAATATTACAGATCATCAGGTGAAGAAATGACTACATTGATGGCGGATGATACAAATATGAATGCTAAAGTTATGCAGTGCGAGTTAACCTCACGCTCAATCAAAAGACAGTACAAGAAACAAGAGCCAGCATTTCACATAGCCATGTTTATTGATAATAAAAGAACATTGTTAGAGGTCTTTAGCCATCCACCATTACATTATGGCTGAGGAAATATAACCGCTGAAATGATTTGTAATGTTGTGTAAAGGTATCACTAGCATACTTAAACAGCATACACTTTTATGCGATCATCAGTCTCAGCAAGTGCTCTGAATTCTGTTCCGACATCTGTTTCTAGTCCTCTAAAGAGTGTGCTATACAGAACTGCCCAACTAGTAGCCAGGGAACAATTTCATACTGCTGATTTTAAACTAAAACCATGCTGATACAGAACATGTGACAGAATAACAGCATATAATTTAAAAAAAAATAAAAACGTAGTAGCGTCCAGTGCGATCATGCTTAAACAGATACTAACCTAATAATGGTGAGTTAAAGGTCAAGTACTTACCTCTGTTACAAAGTATCTTATGAGTGAGATGTCAGTGTTGAGTTTTTCTAGACATTTACGAATGTAGCTGACAACAGGCAGCACGTAGCCTCTACTCAACAGGTGAACCATGCGATCCAGTAAAGTCTTCTTCAGCTCAAGCTAAAACAGACCACACACAAGCATTAAGCATACCGTTAGTAAATTAAGGGTCATATCGCATACACAGTATAGATACACTTCCCAGCCACTTTATTAGATACACCTGACCTCCTCCTTCTTTCGGCTTCTCCCTTTATCAGGGGTCACCACAGCGAGTTAAACGTTTCCACCTCACCCTGTCCTCCACGTCCTCTACTCTCACCCCAACTCCCTGCATATCTTTATTTACCACAACCATATAACTCCTCTTTGGTCTTCCTCTCCGTCTCTTGCCTGGCAGCTCCATCTCCAACATCCTCTTCCAATAAATCCACTATCCCTCTCTGCACATGCCCAAAACCATCTCAGTATTCCCTCTCAAATTTTGTCTCACAATTTTAACCCTGTGCTGTCCCATCTGATGATCTGATTCCTAATCCTGTACACCCTAGGACAGCCTAAAGAGAACCTCAACATCTTAAGTTCTGCCACCTCCAGCTCGCTTCCCGTCTCTTTGTCAAGTACACTGTCTCTAAGCCATTAAACAAGCTGGTCTCACTTACTGTTATACAATCTTTCCTTTACTTTTGCCTCGACCCTTTGTCAGCACAGCACTCCGACACTTTCCACCCAAACCCATCTGCCTGTGACTCTCTTCTTTACCTCCTTTCCACACTTCCCATTTCCTTGGACAGTTGATCCCAAGTGCCTGAACTCCTGGAACCTTGTAACCACTGATCCCGTAGCCTGACTGTTCCACTGCCTCCTTCATTTACAACACATGTTATTTGTCTTACTACAGTTGATTTCATTTCCTCTTCTTTCCAGATTATCCCAACCCTCCTCCAAGTTCTCTTATACATGTTTCCAGTTCTCACGAAAGATCAACAAATGTCGTTTGCAAACATCAAGTCTGCGGCCAAGTCCTGTCTGACCTCATCTGTGAGTCTGCCATCCAACCAGAGGCAAAATAAGAAGGGAATCAGGGCGATCCTTGATGAAGTCCCACCTCTACCTTGAAGCTATCTGTCACTCCTACAGCAATCTCACCGCTGTAACGCTGTTATCCTACATGTCCTGCACTAATTAACGTAGTTTCAGCCCACTCGAGACTTCCTCTTACACCACACAGTTCCCTCCCCCTGGCAAACCATGTCATAAGCTTTCTCCAAATCCACAAAGAACGCAGGGTAGCTCTTTCTGACCATTCTCATAATCTCCATCAGCAGTCCAAAGCAACAAATCGCAGCCATGGTGCTCTTTCATGGCATGAAACCATACAGTTGTTCCACTCACTGTCCACCCTTCCTGTCTGAGGCCTAGCTCCACAAACTTCTCCCCAAAGCTTCATTGTGTGGGCTCATTCAACTTTATGCTCCTGTAAGAGCCACAACCCTGTACATCACAATCTGCTTAAAAATAGGTACAAGTAAACTTTCCTCCATTCCTCGGCATACTCTCATTCACCAGAATTCCATTGAATAATCTAGTCCAAAACACCACTCCCAGCTCTCCTAGACTTTTCCATACCTCAACCGGTATGTCATCAGGTCCCACTGCCTTTCCGTTCTTCATCCTTTTCAAAGCTTTCTTCACTTCGTCCTTGCTAATCTTTGCTACATCCTGTTCCACAATTTCTACGCCCTCCAACCTTCTTTCCCTTTCATTTTCTACATTCATTAACTCTTCAAAATACTCCTTCCATCTTTCCCTCACCCTCTCCTTACCTGTCAGTACATTTCCATTTCTATCCTTGATCACCCTGACCTGCTGCACATCCTTTCCAGCTCTATCTCTCTGTCTCGCCAGCAGATACAACTCCTTCTCTCCTTCCCTACTGTCTAACCTTTCATATAACTCATCGTAGGCCTTCTGCTTGGCCTTTGCTATTTCCCTCTTTGCCCTGTGCCGCATGTCCTTGTACTCCTGCTACTCTCTTTAGTCCTGTCCCTGTCCCATTTCATCTTTGCTGTCCTCTTTCTCTGAATAACCTCCTGCACTTCCTTGTTCCACCACCAGGTTTCCTTTTCATCCTTTGCCTGTCCAGAAGACACATCCAGTACCTTTCTACCTGTCTGTCTAATTACTGTTGCTGCTACTACCCAGTCATCTGGGAGCTCTTTCCTATCACCCAAAGCCTTTCAGCTCCTCTCTGAACTCCTTACAACATTCTTCCTTTCTCAACTTCCACCATTTGGTCCTCTGCTCTGCCTTTGTCCTCTTCCTCTTCCTAACCACCAGATCCATCCTGCACACCACCATCCGATGCTGCCTAGCTACACTCTCCCCTGCCACTACCTTACAATCACCAATCTGTTTTAAGCAACCTCTTATACATAGGATGTAGTCTACCTGTGTGCTCCTCCCTCCACTCTTATAAGTCACCCTATGCTCCTCCTTCTTTTGGAAATATGTGTTAACCACCACCATCTGTCGTTCTAGGTTCCTATCCTTAACACCAAACCTGCCCATCACTTTCTCATCTCCTTTTTTACCAACATGACCATTGAAATCTGCACCAATCACCAGTCTCTCCTCCCTGGGAATGCTCTCAACCACTTCATCTAACTCCCCCCAGAATCTCTCTTTCTCCTCTAATTCACAGCCAACTTGTGGTGCATAGCCACTAACAACATTCACCATTACGCCCTGAATTTCCAGCTTTAAACATATTATTATATCTGACACCCTTTTCACCTCAACGACATTCTTTACATAGTCCTCCTTCAGGACCACACCAACTCTATTTCTCTTCCTATCCACACCATGGTAGAACAGTTTAAACCCTGCACCAATGCATCGAGCCTTGCTACCCTTCCACTTTGTCTCCTGCACACACAAAACATCGACCTTTCTCCTTTGCATCATATCAGCCAGCTCTCTACATTTCCCTGTCATCGTCCCTACATTTAGAGTTGCTATCCTCAGTGCTATATTCTGACCCCTCCTGATTTCTCTCTGTCTCCTCACACGCCTCCTTCCTCTTCGTCTTTGGAAAACAGTAGTCAAATTTTCGCTGGTACCCTGTTTGCTACCAGTGGCAGTTGTTGTTATCCCGGGTCGCAGCCGATACGGTATGGTGAAATTATTATGAACTCGCATACTTTATCGGGCTAATGTTTTACACCGGATGCCCTTCCTGACGCAACCCTCACCAGTTATCCGGGCTTGGGACTGGCACTAGAGATACCCTGCCTGAGCAATCTAGCGGCTGGTTTATTAGGTACACCTGACCAATTGCTGCTTACTGCAAATATCTAACTAGCCAGTCAAACTGCAGAAACACAATGAGTTTAGGTGTATGGATATGCTGAAATTCAAACCAAGCATCAGAATGGGGAAGAAAGGTAACTTAAGTGACTTTGAACATGGCGTGTTTGTTGGTGCCAGACAAGCTGGTCTGAGTATTTCAGAGACTGCTGATCTACAAAGTCAGTTCTAAAAGCAAAAGGGGTCAAATCCAGCAAGGGGCACCTAATACAGTGGCCAATGAGTGTATACTCACACAGAAATATTTATGGCCAGAAATACTGCCACATTTGAATACAATTCAAACACTCAAACACACACACACACACACACACACACACACACACACACACACACACAGGAGGATTAAGAGTTCTCTTAAGCAGAGGAGAAAACGGAGGAAAGAAGAGGAGGCAGAAAAACGTTCTCCAAACACTGAATAATTGAGTTAATCACATGCTACTGATTAGAATGTGCAGGAATAATGTCAGTGGTTGATCTTATTGGAGGTTTTTTTTTTTTTTGCTGCATTTGCATCTACTAGACTGAACAAGGGGAAATAAGAGGAAAAAAGAGCAACTGGAGTGTTATCTATAACTAGATCATTTGACTACATATTAGTCCCGTTCTGTCAGCTGTGCACTGGTAACCGGTTAGATTTCCCATTGATTACAAAATACTTTTTATAACAAATGAAGCTCTACATGGCCTGGCCCACAGTATCCGAGTGAATTCAGTCTTAAATTCCAGCATGTTTACTTTTAAACAAGGGGCAGGACTCCTTTTAGTTCCCAAAATGTAAAAAAAAAGTCACAGTGGGGAGAAGGTGATACTCATACATGGTTCACTTTTGTTTCGGATTTTCTGCATGAATTACAACTGTACTTATTAACACACGCTTTCTGTTTAGATTAAAAATGCATGGCTTTGGTTCCGGAGGCAGGAAACTGGGATTGCCTCTGGCCTGCCTGCTCTGCCATGACCTTTATCTTGCCTGTTATTGGGCCAGATGTGTTGGGCTTGACTGGGCTTTGCTCCTCTATGGCCCAGGGTACTTCATACTTGCCTTATTCAAAGGTCAGAGCTGGGAGTTCATTGCAAGTTTTGCATTGATCTGGGATACTGGGTTTCTGTCTTCTTGTCTCTCATGTGTGATAACTCAGGTTGGCTGATTGCTGGGGAGGTGGGCTGCTGATGTCTAATGTGATCCTTCTTGGCTCTGTTGCCTTCTGGTTCTTCCCTTTCTAGCAATGCTGTTTATATGTCTTGATGCATGCTCAATGATCCAGGTAAGAAAATCCAAGAAGTTGAATCTGTTCATCTGGACATAGATTTTGTTGGAGAAACGTTTCGTCACTCATCTAAGTGACTTCTTCAGTCTCAGTAGTTGGAAAACTTTCCCAATCTTATATACAGCACCTTTGCATAACAACTGGTACCAGCAACATAACAATGGGACCGCTGATCAGTGTAATATGGAGATTGACATAGCCATTAACGACAATGGCCACGTGTGCCATTCACAGAGGATTGGGGAAGGGCTGCGATGGCTCCATTGTAAACTTGGTGAATCTTTGCCAAACACCACGTCTCAGTGGCTTTCAAACCCCAAAACACACTACGCCAGAAACTGGTCCACCCCAAGGATCGGGTCCCCCAAACAGAGTAATGTAGTGTACGCTGTTAAGTGCTGGGAGGATTGCCAGGAATTGTAAATCGGGGAAACCAAACAGCCACTGGCGAAACGGATGGCACAACATAGAAGAGCTACCTCATCGGGTCAGGACTCTGCGGTTTACACCCACCTACAGGCCAGTGGACACTCTTTCAAGGATGAAGACATGCAGATCCTTGATAGGGAGGAACGATGGTTTGAACGCGGAGTAAAAGAAGCCATTTTTGTAAAAAGGGAACGTCCATCCCTGAACCGAGGAGGGGGCCTCAGAGTGCACCTCTCACCATCTTACAATGGAGCCATCGCAGCCCTTCCCCAATCCTGTGTGAATGGCAGACGTGGCCATTGTCGTTAATGGCTATGTCAATCTGCATATTAAACTGATCACTGGTCCCATTGTTGTGCAATGGTGCTGGTACCAGTCATTATGCAAAGGTGCTGTATATAAGATTGGGGAAGTCACTTAGATGAGTGACGAAACGTTTCTCCAACAAAATCTATGTCCAGATGAACAGATTCAACTTCTGGGAATGCTGTTTATAGCTAATGCTGCCAGAGTCTCATGAAGAAATGTATACAGTTGGCACAAATGTGCTCTGTGCATAGACTCTGTGTTCTCAACATCGCTAACTACATACTCTGTGTCCTGTCCGAACCAGCTCCACAGGCCTCATACCCTTAAGTGTCCCCATCAGAAGACCCCAACTCCCCCTCCCCTCATCATGCTGACTGAGGATGTCATGAAACCAAAACTGTTACCTGTTGGAGGACGTGAAAACTTGGTGACTCTGTTTACTAAACAATGCCAAAATATTCAGTCATAGTCTCTATTTTATTACAAGAAGGATATAAGATGAGATACAGTTGGGCATTGGAGGCAAACAGGTTTCATACGGTATCCTGTGGCACATTTGCCCACAGATGTTGCAGCTGGGCCTGTAGATATTCATCAATTACTCCAGCAGTTGGGCCAGTGTGTCTCTCCATAGCACAGGCAGGATTGAAACACTCACCATGAGGCCTTCATACTCAAACCTGAACATCGTCGGATTCCAAACAGAACGCGAATTTGTCACTAAAGACTACATTTCAGTTCCCAAAATGTAAAAAGTCACACCGGAGGGAAGGCCATTCCTATACATGGTCCACTTTTCTTTGAGATTCAGACACACTGTCAATCTTTCATCATGGATTAAATATGTACTTATTAAAACAGGCTTTCTGTTAGTCTCTTTAGATTGGGATGCATGGCTCTGGCTCCAACGGCTGGAGTCTGGGGTTGTCTCTGGTCTGCCTGTGCTGTCATGCCCTGTATCCTGCATGTTATTGGGCCAGGTGTGTTGGAACTGGACAAACTATCTTCAAGTATTTCGTAGAGGCATGTCTACCAATCAACAATCTCTCACCATGACGTACACTACCCAGGAGTAGCCTCAGAGCCTTTTTAAAGGACCGGGGGGGGCTTTTATGTACACACACACAGTGTGAATATATAAAATATACTGTATATATAATATATACTAGAAAATCTGCATTATTTAGTCTGGGTAGCAAGGTTACTGTAAGGATCTTGTGTCCTCCAAGTCCATCCCCATATATTTTCATGTCCACTGTACGCACTGTCATCAAGAGGTTTGCAGCTCTGGCACTACAACGAACCTCTCTGTGTATGCGTGCATGTGTGAGTGCACATGTACCTGCTCCATGACATCAAGTTGGGAATGCTCGGTTTCAAAGAGTTTGATAAGCAGCTGCAGCACCAGTGGGTGAAGGAGTTGATGACACGTACTGATCTAAAAAAAGAAATTCATACACACAAGATATCACACTGAAACAGAGATATTAGTGTATCTAAGTAAAGCCAAGTGGTGATTCATTGTGTGTGCAGTCTTTCTTTTTTGTACCTCATCCAATAAGGCCAAATGAATAGGGGTGTGATCTGTCTGTAGCTGAAAGTAACGAGGTTCTGACACTGTCCAATCCACCCACTTCAGCACTCCCATTGCTACTACTGGAAACCTGACATGCACACATACATTGGACACTTTTGAACATTGTGTAAGGTGATGCAAAATCTTACATGTGCTGTACGTGTACACACCTGATACATTGGTACAATGTACCGAGTTCTGCCACTAGCTCTGTTGCTCCTTTATTTTCATTACAGCACAAATTATGCACAGTTTCAATGGCTTTGGAGGTGGACTTCAGCTCATCCTTATTTATACTGACGCGCTTATTCTACATGAAAAAATATGTAGCACAAATCAGGAATACAAAGCATGTACAAACAAGATTATGCTATTGTTGTGTCTTTGGAATATGCAAAACCAGAGCACCCAGAAGCCAGGAATCAAACTGAGATCTCCGGAGTGGGGAGGCGATAGTGTGCACCACGGTGCAACCCCACAAGTATTTCTTTCTTATCTAAATTTTAAATATTACAGCTACAAAAAAATGTAATAGGTAGGAATGCATTTGAGTCTACCTTCTTCCAGGTCTCCACCACACTGGCCGCATAGGCTAGAATGTGAATGTATTTGTGTTTGTGATCCTGGTTTATCTTGGCTCCAGGTTTAAACAGAGACTGCATGAACAGATCCAGAAATGCTGGGACACGGATCTAAAAGTTCAAAACAGCCCAACAGTTAATCTTAAACTTTAAACAACTTTTTATATGCAAGGCTACAACTAGCAAACAACACAACCAACATGACACTATTTGTAGGTGAACACTCTTTACTTTGTGTAAACATTTGACTGAAAAAATATCCAGTGGTGGTAGAAAGTGAACTGAAACAAACTCCTACTAAAAACATTTTAACAACCATATTAGACACTGACCAGTTCCACAGGAGGAGGATCCATGCTACTGAACATTTTGAACAGTACTGTAATATCTGCAGGATTGAGCGCCCCCTTGGACAGCATTGCACCAAGCGCCTGGCACGCACGTGGATAGGCTGCCGCTGTGCCCAGTGCCAGTGTAATCTGACTTGCATCATGGCCACTTAAAACAAAACATCAACACATGTCCAACATACTCCAGTACCTCAATACACATAAAAAAGCCTTCCTGACAACATATTTATTCCTTAAAATGATTATCTTGCCTCACCTTTGCAAGGCAAATTTCTGTACTTCCTGTCCAATGCGGCGCACAGCTGATCCACCCTGCTCCTCCTGTGCTAAAATCGACATCATAGCCTGAGCAAACAGGTATGTGTGTTCACCGTGACACACCATCTTCTGCTCAGCACACACAGAACACACAGAGACACAAAACACTCAGTGTTGCAGGCTTTAAGTTTGCATTCTAAGGCCATTTACACACCGAACATGATGCGAAAAAGTGAAATATTCGAATGCGACTTTCACCTCAAAACTATAAACACTGGACTTGACACAATTCCTTTTTTTTCCTCCACTGCCTGGTTTCATTTTATTTTGCAGCAAGAGAAATGGGTGTTTTAATTATGCAGAAATTTTGATTGAGGCAACAGTAAGTTGAGCCACAATCTCATTGAGCTGCTGGACAACCAGGTATCCCTGTATTCCAAAATGTCAATTCTTGCGTCCAGGGTAGGCATCCATGAAACCTGGCCGAACTGCGCAATTCTAAAAGAGTGGCTGAACACTGATGTCGCCTACATCCAGAAAGTTGTCCGGTCCATGGCAAATCCAATCGCAGCTGTTATATAAAATCTATATAACAGCCCCATCACGCCCCTCCTACACCTCCCAAAAAATACAGTGAGACTGGTAGAATCTTTAAAAAAAAACAAAACACTGTGATACAACTTTGTGGTCATACTGTGGTAGCATCAATGGGACTTTTCATATGTTCTTCAGTTTTTGCATGTTTAATTACTTAATTCATTATATTGCATGTTTATTCATTATTATACTGCCCAGCTCTGGGTACATCTGATTTTAGAACTTCTTTGAGCGTGGAGAGTTTCACGGTCTCAAACAAGATTTGATTTGATTTGATTTAGGAGGTCTATACAATTGCACATTAAGCTTTTACTCAACGATAATTTACCTCGGTACTCGTCATTAATTGGTTCCAACAGGCTCGCAGAGTATAGAAAACAATGAATTCCGAGGAAATTTTTCCCATAAGGTATAATGTAAATTTAAATAATCCATTCTAGACCCCCCAAAAAATCCTCACTGTGTAAGGCATTATATGCATTAATGGAGCTCTATTGTACAGGTGCTCTCTGGTTTACAATGGGGATTTGCTCCGGCAGTATGTATCATGAACTGAGAAGTTTAATGTAGTCTATATTGCATCATAACAGAGCGTACCTTATTTAAAACACTTACATTAACCAACAGTTGGCTACAAAATCATTAACACAAAGCTTATTTTATAATGACGTGTTGAAAAATCTCATGTAATTTCTTGAATAATGTTTTGAAAGAGACAAGCAAAAGCAAAACACTTACTCTGTTGGCAAACTCAGCATGCTGCTGCTCAGCTGTTTGCTGCCGGGAAGCCCAGCATATGCAGGGGAGAATGGTACTCCGCAGAAGTTCTCAGAGTTTTCATTTTGGTTGGCCGTTATCACTAAGCTTTTTAAGACCCATGGGAACTTATTTGCACTACAAATACTGTACTGTAGATGTAGTGATAAAGACAAACACACCAGGGATTTGCACGGGGCGACAGTTATTGACAGCGTTCAAAGAACACTGCATTTTCAGTTTTTTTGGTAATTTACTGTTGAATGAATAAATTGCCTGAAAACAAAACCCATGTTCAGTGTGTAGCAGCCTTTAAAGAAAGATATAAAACAGATATTCTCCTCATCTACATTCGCTACAAAATGAACAGAAGCACCTATGAACAGTTTAAATTAATGCTTATAAAAATATTTCAAACAGAGTGCAAGAAGTAAACAGGAGATTGAAACACGCTGTTCAATTTTACTGTTTACGCTAGCCCACCTAGGGACCTTTTCAGGCAGGTTGTGCATCACAAAACACACAATCCCGGTTGACTGAGGGAGGGAGGATGATCCCATGCCCTGTAAAGGACTGGTGTCCTGTCCAAGGTACGCTCATGCCTGTGCCCTGTGTTCACCGAGGATAAGCACAGCTAAGCTGGGTAAACTGAAATGCAGAAAACACTTTTCCCCAGTGCACAAGACCATTGATTCAGCTACTGTGTTGCAGAAAAGTATTCAGAAACGAAACAACACTAGAAAAGACTCACAGCAAACTCAGGCAGGTTTTTCTCCAAATTCTGTTCTCCGCCGTCGAGCAGTGTGGAAAGTGACGTGCGTAACACTCGGGAGAAAACCTCCAGCTGTTGACAAGCTGTAGAAACACTAGTGATCTCTCCTTGGTATCCTGCATCTGAGATCAGCTGACAATCAGCAAAAGAAAGAAAAAGAAATAAATAAATAAAAAAAACACAGACATGCATATGACATTAGAAAAGCAGTGATAAATAAATCTAGAAAAAACTAGCTGGTATCAAACAAATGGTTAATTACAGCAAGGTTACATTTACATTTTAATTGCATATTTAGAGATTGGCTGTACTCCATATACAATCCTGTGCAAAAGTATTGGGCCACCATTAGACCAGAAAATACAGGAAATTAGTATGCCAAGTCAAGTCAAGTCAAGTCAGATTTATTTATATAGCGCTTTTTACAATGGAGCATTGTCTCAAAGCAACTTTACAAGTTTAGATTATCTCCTAATAACTACGTCCAATCCCAAATTGAGCAAGCCTAGGGCGACAGTGGCAAGGAAAAACTCCCTAGTTTCTAGAAGAAAACCTTGGGAGGACCAAGACTCAAAAAGGGACCCAACCTCCTTGGGCGGCGTAGATGATAAATCTAAGAGCGAACTAAAGTCATGGAGTCAAAGTTCGAATAGAATGTGAAGTATGCACATCGACATTAAGTGGCCGGGGTATGATGATAAATCTAAGAGCGAAACTACAGTCATGGAGTCATGGTCGAATAAAATGTGAATTATGCACAGTGGAGCTCCATCAGATGAACATCATGTGTGGGGCCGGAACTGCCGGAACACAGCTCGGAGAGAAAAACAGAAAAATGTAATTAGTTATTGATTAAGAGCACAGTGTTTATTAACAATCACTGATGCCAATGTCAATCACTGATGCCAAGTGTAGCATGAGACCCCGGCAGCATTAGCTATAGCAGCATATCTAGAAAGCTAGAAAGAGGAGAACTGGAAGGAAACACAGCCAAGAGGGATCACATGAGACATTGGCAACCCCACGAGCGGCAGAAGACAGCACCCAACGTCTCTGATCACCATAAGGACTCTTTGACTATGAACCCCCCAGCTCTGCCCTTATTCTAAGGCAAGGATGCATGAGTCAAGATCACGAGGACCCAAGCCTAGTTCAGCCAGGGACCGCCCACCCGACACTCCATGACATGACTTCAGACTCCGGCCCCAGCAACCCAAGCCATGCAACCTGGTCTAAATCTAGTCCAAAAGCCTGCGTAAATAAGTATGTCTTGAGCCTAGACTTAAAAACTTGGAGGGTGTCTGAATCTCGAACGAAAGTGGGAAGTTTATTCCATAGTGGGGGGCCATGTATGAGAAAGCCTTACCCCCTGTTTTGTCTTTTTTAATTCTAGGAACCAAAAGAAGTCCCTGCAACCCTTCGAATGAAGTAGACGAGTTGGATTGTAAAACTCTAAGAGGTCATTCAGATTTGTGGGGCCAGGCCATGTAGAGCTTTATAAGTTATAAGAAGTATTTTGTAATCAATGCGGAATTTGACTTGTAACCAGTGCAGTGATGATAGAACAGGAGTGATATGATCAAATTTTCTAGTTCGAGTTAGCACTCGGGCAGCTGCATTCTGAACTAACTGAAGTTTATTTATAGATGTTACTAGAGCATCCAGTAAGTAAGGCGTTACAGTAATCCAACCTTGAGGTTATAAACGCATGAACGAGTTTTTCTGCATCATTAAAAGAGAGGATATTTCTAAGTTTAGCGATATTACGTAATTGAAAGAAAGCAATTCGAGTGATGCTGCTAATGTGCGCATCAAAGGAGAGATCTGAATCAAATGTGACCCCTAAGTTTTTTACAGACGGACGGGGCAATACTGGACAGCCATCTAGATGTTAGGATAGATGTAGCTAACCTGTCTCTCACAGCCTTTGGGTCCCACTAATAGAACCTCAGTTTTATCTGAGTTAAGTAAGAAAAATTAAATAACATCCAATCTTTTATTTCCTTTACACAGTCCTCAATTTTGTTGATTGTAAGGCTGTCATTAGGTTTGGCTGATATGTACAGCTGTGTATCATCTGCATAGCAGTGGAAACTAATGCCATGTTTACGAATAACTGAGCCTAGTGGCAGCATGTACAGAGAGAATAAAAGCGGGCCAAGCACTGACCTCTGAGGCATGCCATACTTCACTTTTGAGATCTTAGACCTTAGATTATTTATATGAACAAACTGGTACCGGTCGGTCAAGTAGGATTTAAACCAAGAAAGTGCTAATCCCTTAATACCTATAGTATTTTCTAGTCTGTTTAGTAAAACATCATGATCTATAGTGTCAAATGCTGCACTTAAATCTAACAGAACAGAAAAGAAACACATCCCTTATCTGAGGACATTAACAAGTCATTTAGTACCATAATTAATGCTGTTTCAGTACTATGATGGGGCCTGAAGCCAGACTGAAATGTTTCATAAATTACATTCCTTTGGAGGTAACTGCAGAGCTGCTGATAGACGGCTTTTTCTAAGATTTTGGAGAGAAACGAGAGATTTGAAATTGGTCTATAATTAGATATCACACAAGGGTCAAGATTTACTTTTTTAATCAGTGGTTTGATAACGGCAGACTTAAGGGATTTGGGCACATAACCAAAGTAATGCATGAATTTAAAATAACTAACACTGGCTCTATAATACTAGGTATTACTTGAGTAAACGTGTAGGAACTGGATCTAATAAACATGTTGATGGCTTAGACGAGCTGATCAGTGCAGATAGTTCAGTAATAGTAATTGGGGTAAAAGATTCTAATCTTGATTTACAGCTCATTGAACAGATGTCTTCACTAGTGCTACATCTGGAAGGTTGCTGAATAGTTTGTTGATGTGATGAGCATCAAGTTTGATGCCTAATGTTTTCTATCTCATCATTAAAGAAAGTCATGAAGTCATTACTGGTAAAATTAGACAGAACGGGAGAATCACTTTCTGTAGGGTTGTTTGTTAATTTGGAGACTGTATTAAAGAGAAATCTTGGATTATTTATATTTTTCGCTATGATTGAGGAGAAGTATGCAGCTTTAGCTTTAGTAAGGGCATGCTTATACTCTGCCATGCTGTCCCTCCAAGCAATCTTAAACACCTCCAATTTACTATGTCTCCACTTGCGCTCTAGATGCTGTTTTCTTTGCTTTAAGGTACGGGTGTGGTCATTATACCATGGTGCTAGCCTTTTTTCCCTAATGCGTTTGATCCTAGCAGGAGCAATCGTGTCCAGGGTTGAGCGAAGCACACATTCTAATTGGTCATTTACACACTGAAGATGATTGATCTCCATAGGTGTATTAAATTTCAAGTCTGGTAGGTTTTTAATTAACACAGCTGGAGTAGCAGATGTGATAGTGCGCTTGGTGTGATAACGAAGCAGAAGGATTTTATTTATTAGAGATAGCTCAAATACTAAAAGATAGTGATCTGAAATCAAATCACTTTGCGGGAAAACATCAAGGTTATCAATATTGATACCAAATGTTAATATTAAATCTAAAGTATGATTACAGCGGTGGGTTGGTCCCATCACATTCTGAGTGATACCCATGGATTCTAAGATAGACTCGAAAGCAATTTTAAGTGGATCCTACTCAGTGTCAAAGTGAATATTGAAATCACCTACAATGAAAGCCTTATCTGTTGATAGTAGTAAGCATTAAAGAAAGTTAGCAAATTCCTGATGAAATTCTGAATAGGGACCAGGAGGACGGTAAATAGTGATAAGCTGAAAAGAGTGTGGTTTTGACTTCCATAACGATGGATCAGTCACATTAAGAATCAGTATTTCAAAAGAATTGGCCTTGTAATGGGATTTAGTTGTAATACCTAGCTCTTTGTCAAAAATTGTGGCTCTGCCTCCCATCCCGACCATTAGGACGAGGGCGATGAGCATGACTGTATCCAGGAGGTGTGGCTTCATTTAAGGCTAAATATTCACCAGGTCTAATCCAAGTTTCAGTGAGACAGAGAGCGTGTAAGCGTTTATCAGTGATCATTTCATTTACAATCACTGCTTTGTTTATAAGTGATCTAATGTTAAGTAATATTAGCTTTAGTCTAAGGTTGTTATTTCTTTGGGAGCTATCTGTGTTTATACTAATGAGGTTATTAAAACAGACTTTTTGAGAGCATTTACGTTTAGGGCAGATGCGGGTAACAGACACAGTTTTCAATAATGTGGGTTCTGGGTGACGGTGCATGGCTACCAGCAGACAGTTGGTTAAGCCGGTCTGTCTGCTGCCTGACCCCTGCTCTGGATAGTCAGCACCTAACCAATCGGGTCATAAGGGACTATGGGCAATGTGCAGGAGATGAGAGCAGGCACCCTCCCGAGTGGGATGGACACCGTCCCATCCTAAAAAGCCAGGCTTACCCTCAAAGGCTGTCCAGTTGTCTATAAAGCCAACGTTGTTTTCAGAGCACCACTTGGACAGCCAGCAGTTCAGCGACCATAACCTGCTGTAGGCTTGGTCACCTCGCCGCATTGGGATGGGGCCAGAGCACACTACAGCATCGGACATCGCCTTCGCCACGCTAACCACCTCTACAAAATTAGCCTTAGTAACCTCTGACTGACGAAGGCGTATATATCATTAGCCCCTACATGAATAAACTATCCTAGAGAATCTGCGGCTCTCGAGTTCACTAAGACTCGTTACAATGTCCGGCACTCTGGCTCCGGGGATACAGAGAACTCTGCTGGACTGGTGTCCCCGCTAAAGGGGTAGCAAGTTTCACGTGTTGTGTCAAATAGAGTCACCTATGACCCCAGAGCTCTTTCAAAACAGGCTGCTCAGTGGGGTGTTTTCAATGAGGAGGGCAAACCTGTTGGACACGTGAAACAGGTAAATAGTGGTGCCTCTCGTGGGACTAGCCTTACGACTACGTCGCCGAACCGTCACCCACTTGCCCTGCTGCGAGGACTCTGCCGGGGCTCTAACTTCGCCTTTGCCATCCAGATCTGCTAAGCTAGGAGCTGAGCTAGCCTTCTCTAATGTCTGGATGCGCGCCTCTAAAACTACAATCTTCTCCGTCAGACTGGCTACAAGCCTACACCTATCACAAGTTAAATTTACACTAATGACGGAGGAAGAATAGCTAAACATGCCACACTCGGCACAGGGAACAAGCACAGCAGAAGCCATGTTAATACAATTAATGAATTAAAGGTACTTAGCTTCGGGTGGCAATATTTAAAAAAAATTAAAGAAATCAGAAAAAAAAAAATCAGCTTCTATAGGCTACAAAGTAATGTGAGGGTGACCTGCCCTTACACTTGAACAACAGCAGCATCTGTAGCTTCCAAGTTGAACCTTCTAAAGACCAAAGAAACTTGATCAGGAATGGTCTTTTTGGAAGGATAGCAGCCAAGAAACCACATTTTTCAGAAGGGGAAAAGCATGAACATGCTAAAGCTTACAAAGATTGGAATGAAGATCGGTGGAAAAGTATATTATGGAGTGACAAGTCAAAGTTTGAAATTTCTGGAACCAGTTGTCAACAATGTTATATATGGCCAATGTGCCACTGCTAAAATAACAAATGTAATGGTAGTCTAAGACTTTTGCACAGCATTATAAATTCTCTTAAACTGAAAGACTCATGCATAGTGTACTGTTATCTACCTTGACTGTGAAGTTGAGCATCAGGCAGTCTGGATGAGCTTCAGCTAGTTTGTAGAAGAGATCTCTCCAAGTAGTGTGTGCAATCATCTGCTCCAGCCATGCTGGCGTCTGAAACCAGAGCACATTTCACACACAGGTAGTAACAGTTGCCAATATTAAAATAATATGCAAAAAAGAACGCTCAACAAACTGTCCAGTTATAAGGTATATGGACAAAAACAGCTCATCTCACTTATGCCATGATAACTTTTCAGAGTTAAAACTAAGCTGTTGAGAACGTTATGCCGTCTGCAACATAAATCACCATGACCAGTTTGGTGGTGAGTCAGTGATGGTCTGGGAAGGCATATCCCTGGAAGTACTCAGACCTCTACAGGCTAGACAATGGCACCCTGACTGCTATTAGGTATCAGGATGAAATCCCTGGACCCATCGTCAAACCCTACGCTGGTGCAGTAGGTCCTGGGTTCCTCCCGGTGCACGACAATGCCCGGCATAATGTGGCAAGAGTATGCAGGCAGTTTTTGAAAGATGAAGGCATTGATACCATTGACTGCATTAAGTGCTGTATAAATCAGATATGAAAAGTAATTTTGAAACAGGTCGACAACCTCTCCTTCTACGGTGAAAATAGAATCAGCTTTTTGAGGGTCAAAGTGTTTTATGAGGAGGCTCTTCAGGTGGTTCTCCACTCGTTCTTGTACTTGAGCTGGCTCCACACCTAGAAACACACAGAAATTTAAAATCTGCTGATTCTATGAAGTTATCATTTGTTTTTCTTACATTACAAGGTAATGTCTGTGTCTGCGTCGAAGGTCTGTATTTTAAAAAATAGATATCATATTTATAAACCAATTAAAATGATGTGATTCTAGAGTTGTTAATGCTGGTTTATATACACTCCTAGGGCACTAAAATAGGTTTTTGAATTTTGAATCTTGTCCAAAGTTCCACAAAATTCTTTAAATATTGGCAAAATAAACTACTAATACACTGTACTATGAGGGAATCATTCAAAAACATCAGTCTCTACCACTAAAACTCACTCAAAAGTCTGGTGTAGTGTTTAGAGTAGTAAATACTGATACTGTGGTGTGAAAAAGTGTTTGCCCCCTTCCTGACTTCCTATTTTGTTGCATGTTTGTCACACTGAAGTGTTTCGTAACATCAAACCAATTTAAATATTAGTCAAAGACAACACACAAATACAAAATGAAGCTTTTAAATGAGGGTGTTTATTATTAAGAGAGAAAAACAAAAAACAAAAAAAACACACCTACATGGCCCTGTGTGAAAAAGTGATTGCACCCTTGTTAAAACATAAATTTACTATGGTTTATCACACCTGAGTTCACTGTCTCTAGCCACACACAGGGCTGATTATTGCCACACCTGTTCTCAATCAGGAAATCACTTAAATAGGACCTGCCTGACAAAGTGAAGTACACCAAAAGATCCTTCAAAGATACACATCATGTCGATATCCAAAGAAATTCAGGAACAATTGAAAAAGAAAGTAATTGAGATATCAGTCTGGAAAGGGTTATAAAGCCATTTCTAAAGCTTTGGGACTCCAGCAAACCACAGTGAGAGCCAATATCCACAAATGGCGAAGACATGGTGGTAAATCTTCCCAGGAGTGGCCGGCCGTCCAAAATTACCCCAAGGGTGCAGCGACGACTCATCCAAGAGGTCACAAAAGACACCACAACAACATTCAAAGAATGGCAGGCCTCAATTGCCTCAGTTAAGGTCAGTGTTCATGTCTCCACTATAAGAAAGAGACTGGGCAAAAATGGCCTGCATGGCAGAGTTCCAAGACAAAAACCACTGCTGAGTAAAAGGAACATTAAAGCTCGTCTCAATATTTTCAGAACACATCTTGATGACCTCCAAGACTTTTGGGAAAACATTCTGTGGACTGACGAAACAAAAGCTGAACTCTTTGGAAGATGTGTGTCCCATTACATCTGGCGTAAAAGTAACACAGCATTTCAGAAAAAGAACATTATAGCAACAGTAAAATATAATGGTGGTAGTGTGATGGTCTGGGGCTGTTTTGCTGCTTCAGGACCTGCAAGACTTGCTGTGATAAATGGAACTATGAATTCTGCTGTCTACCAAAAAATCCTGAAGGAGAATGTCTGCCCATCTGTTTCTGACCTCAAGCTGAAAAACTTGGGTTCTGCAGCAGGACAATCACCCAAAACACACCAGCAAGGCCACCTCTGAATGGCTGAAGAAAAACAAAATGAAGACTTTGGAGTGGCCTAGTCAAAGTCCTGACCTGAATCCTATTGAGATGCTGTGGCAGGACCTTAAAAAGGCCATTCATGCTTGAAAATCCTCCATTGTGGCTGAATTACAACAATTCTGCAAAGATGAGTGGCCAAAATTCCTCCACAACGCTGTAAAAGCCTCATTGCAAGTTATCACAAACGCTTGGTTGCAGTTGTTGCTGCTAAGGGTGGCCCAACCAGTTATTAGGTTTACTTGTTAGGGCAATCACTTTTTCACACAGGGCCATGTAGGTTTGAATTTTTGAAATTTAGAATCTGCATTTTGTGTTTACTTGTGTTGTCTTTGACTAATATTTAATTTGGTTTGATGTTCCGAAACACTTAAGTGTGACAAACATGGTGCAAAAAAAAAAAAAAAAAAAAAAAAAAAAAAAAGGAAACCATGAAGAGGGCAAACACTTTTTCACACCACCGTAAGTAATGCATAACAGCACTGGGCAACAAAACAGTTCAAATCAGACATGGTTTTTAAGTAAGAAATTAAATATTGGAATAAGTGTAATATTATTCATAAATTAGGTGGTTATTAAACTTAAAATAAAGATTGCAGTGCACACATGCAGTGTGTCTTACATTTACTTTTGTACAATGACATGTCATTGTAGACAGTGTGAAGCCATGATATTTCTCTGGTCTACTGGCTTAATTCATTTGTTTATTAACATCCATTCCTGCTTTTCAGGCCTGCAACACATTCCAAAAAAAAGTTGTAATTTACCAGTTTGTAAAGTTTCCATTCCATCTCACAATACTTAGCAAAAAGATACCAAGCAATGAAGTATTTCAGGTGTTATTTTGTCCCCACACATTCTCTGTTGGGAACAGGTCAGGACTGCAGACTCTCCATGCCAGTAACCATACCATCTTCTTGAACAAACATGCCTTTGTAATGTGTAGAGCATGTGGTTTTGCAGTTTCTTGTTAAAAACGCATGGACGTCCCTGAAAAGTAGTCTTGAAGGCAGCTTATGTTGCGCTAAGATCTCAATGAACTTTCCTGTACTAACACTGCCATCACAGAAGTGTAAATGACCTTTTTCCAAGGGAACTGACATAACCCCATATCATGACAGACCCTTTGAACTTGTTGCTAATAACAGTCTAGGGGGAACTTTTTGTCTTTAGCACACGGCGTCCATTTCTTCCAAAAAAAAAAAATCTGGAATACTGATTCATCTGACCACAATACACGTTTTCCAGTGTGTGACAGTTCATCTCAGATGCCTCCAAGCACAGATTGGACACGCACAGAAGTTGACGCTACTTCGGGACATGGTTAACATTAGCCTTCTATTTTGCACAGCAAAAGTGCCATTTGTGAATGTTACTCCGTATTGTAGTACTTAATCAAGATTTGCCAGAGATAGAAGGGATCAGAGATCACAGGAGCTGGCTTGTGCCCTTGCCCTTTATAGTTTAAATGAAATTATTCACTGTAGAGAGAAAAATATGCTATCTTTCTTTGAGGAACATTGTTTTTAAACATTTCAATAATTTTCTTACACATTTGTTGACAAACTGGAGATCCCCTGCTCATCTTTGCTCCTCAATAGCTCTGTACATACTGATTTTGTACCAAATCATGATTACAATCACCTGTTGACATCACTTGTTTTTTTTTTTTACCTCATTACTAGCCTTAAACTGCTATTGTCCCAACATTTTTTGGAATGTTTTGCAGGCCTGAAATGCATGTTTATTAACTAATGAAATTAAGTTGACGAGACAAAACATGAACCATCTTGGATTCGTACTTTCTGCAATGAAATAGAAGTCAAACCATAGTTGCTCCCCATTTTACAATGACCTGACTTACGATGCTTCGAATTTATGATGGAAATCTGATAACACACATAAATATACATTCACCAGAAACCATACTCTGAATTATGACTTTTCCCCAGGCAAGTGATATATAGTACGAAACTCTCTCTCTCCATGCTGAATGACGTAGGGAGTCACGTGCCGGTAAACAATGAGGAAAAGTCGTGGTCGCAGTCAGGAACAGTATTAAGCACGAGTAAGGTACGCTACGCTGTGATACATACAGTATATATTACACTCCTTGGTTTATGATCAAATTCAATTTACAATGGATTTGCTTGAACATATCCCCATTGTAAATTGTGGACTACCTGTAAATGTAAGACGCACTGTGTTGGGTTTTTTTTTCTTTTTTTCATACTGTCTCAACTTTTTCAGATTTGGGGTTTGGTGTTCTTTATTGCTTTTTAAAGATTGTTAGTAATTTCTGTAGCTCTCACCCATCTGAATTAGCCACTCAGCCAGCAGGTTCACGGTTTGTGCCACAGCTGAGTAATTCTCTGACAGAAGCTGAATAACATGTTCAGGGGAGCCACCTGCCTGAAAATAACTGTAGTGGAACACAAGGAAAAATTTTATGTGCATGTGCTGTCAATTAGTTTAACCCTGAATCTTATTTGCACAACTGCAATTCCAACACTTTTCCAAAAATACTGGTGAATACACAAGGCTAAATATAACTTTAAAATGTCACTTAAAAGCTATGCTCAGGTTTGTTCATTTGTAAAAATCTTAATTCCAATTTCTCTGTTCTTAAATAAAACCACAATGTGTGACCTAAATAGTTTACGTAGGACCTTTTCAGACACAATGCATTCAGACACAAAATGCACACATTCATTACATCAAATTCAAATTCTTTGAAATTTATATTTTAAAACAACAAATATAATTCTTACTCTCCTCAATTATCTTTCATACAAGTTCATGTTTTCTCCAAAGGTTTTGAATTCACTGATTTTATTCCATTCAATCCAAATGCATTGTAGGACTCAAACATCTCAAATACACATATAATAGTGAGTCAGGTACAGCAATATAACAGCAATAAAGAAAGACAGTTCAAAGTACCATGAACAGAATCTGACAGCATAAACAACGGGAGAGGGGTCTGGCTGCAGACATGCACTCTCAGCCCCACATTTACATTTACATTTACAGCATTTGGCAGACGCCCTTATCCAGAGCGACTTACAAGTCAGTCTTACAATCCAAGCAATTTTGGGTTAAGGGCCTTGCTCAAGGACCCAACAGTGGCAGCTTTGGCAGAGGTGGGATTTGAACCCTGGACCTTTTGGTCCATAGTCCAGTACCTTACCCGCTAGGCTAACAGTCCCACATGCACTGCCACACTATTCATGACATCAGTGCACTGTCAGACAGGAAGAGGAAATATGTAGTGTTTGTTGACATTTATTGAAGAACAGAAAGGAATATGGCAGCTTTAAGTGAATTATTTGTAATACTTGTTTGTGAATAATTATACGTTTAGATAGCAATGTTTCAGCACCTGTGTTTGTCACTGTACACATTTGCATTGTTTTTGAATGTTAGATTCAATCATTTTGATCGTATTATTAATAATAACGTTTTGTTGACGATGTCTAGAAAGCCGTTAGCTAGCTGGCTAACATAAGCGTTTCAGATGTCGTGTTGAATTGAGTGATACACACGTCACTAAAACAGGCTTTTTCTCTGTTAAATTCCCACAGTAGTCACCGTTCTCAACAGTGAGTACCAGCACTTAGACACATGTCCTTTATACAGCCATCACAGATACTGAACTCACAGATGAATGGAAAGTTCTTTGTTGTTAATGCTGTAGTACACGGTTTGCTTTTTTCTTTTCTGTTTGCTTTTACAGATGCATCGATCAATATTTAGTGCAGATACTAACTGTTCAGTGTGAGCCCCGTGGATGACACGACAACCACTGATAAGTTAATTAACAGTGCTAAAGTGGGACTTAGTATATTTTATATTCATTACATTTAAAGTGACATACTTTATTTAAAGCCTTTTGTTATTTTACTTTTGACCCAAATGGCTTATAGCTCACAGAAGTCAGAAATCAGGTATCTCAAATTGTTAGAATATTTCATTTGCTCAGACAGAAAAGAATGTACAATTCAGAAATGTCCAACTTCTTACAAGTACTTTAATTTGTACACTCAGTATTTGGTTGGAGCTTGTTTACCATGAATTACTGCATCAGTGCAGCATGGCAGGGAGCCAATCAGCCTGTGGCACTGCTGTGAGATGGTATTAAAGCTCAGGTTGCTTTGATAGTGGCCTTCAGCTTGTTTGTATCGCTGGGTCAGGCGTTTCTTATGTTTGTCTTGACAACACCTCAAAGATTGTCTTTGGTGTTCAGGTCTGGAGAGCTGAATAACCAATCAAGCACAGTAATATCATGGTCAGCATATTATTTGGTAGTAGTTTTGGCCCTACGGGCAGGTGCTAAGGAAATCTCCTGGTAGATGACTGCATTGTCTTTTAACTTGATAAAACCAACACCAGTGGATGACATGGCACCATCACAGACTGAGGACACTTCACACTGGACACCTCAGACATATTTTTATATAATACTTTACAGTGTATACACACACATGTAGAGAATAGTGTGGAGGCTACATTAAGAATAAAGTTGTTTTTTTTACAGAGCCCAAGATTTTTTACACTGCAATTTATTCATATATGTGCAGAATTAAATCACATGAAATATACAATTTATACAAGGTTATAGATGACAATTAGACTGAATAGAAGCTTGATTTTGTATATATAACAAAATTCAATAATGATGTGGAAAATTAAAACTACCATAAAGATATCCTCAGATTCAGATTTATTTGTCACATGCACAATTATACAAGGCACTTGTGAACTTCCAGTGAAATGTTTCTAACAACTGTCTGGTATCTGTCCTGTGGTTTGATGTCTTGTAAAAAATGATATATAATGGAGCCAGATAGTTATATGGCAACTTAATAGAAGTAATTGTTCCTTCAATTTAATAATCCATTCCCTTGAATTGTCTGTTCTGGGGCATAACATGCAGGAGGTTAAACATGATGTCTAACAAATAGACTATATACAGTCTATGGTCTAACCGATATGCATGTAATCCAGTCCAGTAGGTGGCGATAATGCACCAATACAGTATGCCACCATAAACCCTAAAGAAGAAGAATATGAATTCGATTGCGATCATACGCATAATATACAGGTCCTTCTCAAAAAATTAGCATATTGTGATAAAGTTAATTCTTTTCCGTAATGTAATGATAAAAATTTAACTTTCATATATTTTAGATTCATTGCACACCAACTGAAATATTTCAAGTCTTTTATTGTTTTAATACTGATGATTTTGGCATACAGCTCATGAAAACCCAAAATCTCACAAAATTAGCATATCATGAAAAGGTTCTCTCAACGAGCTATTAAACCTAATCATCTGAATCAACGAATTAACTCTAAACAACCGCAAAATTCCTATCTACAAAATTAGCATATTTCATCCGACCAATAAAAGAAAAGTGTTTTTAATACAAAAAAAGTCAACCTTCAGATTATTATGTTTATGTTTATGCACTCAATACTTGGTCAGGAATCCTTTTGCAGAAATGACTGCTTCAATGCGGCGTGGCATGGAGGCAATCAGCCTGTGGCACTGCTGAGGTGTTATGGAGGACCAGGATGCTTTGATAGCGGCCTTAAGCTCATCCAGAGTGTTGGGTCTTGCGCGTCTCAACTTTCTCTTCACAATATCCCACAGATTCTCTATCGGGTTCAGGTCAGGAGAGTTGGCAGGCCAATTGAGCACAGTAATACCATGGTCAGTAAACCATTTACCAGTGGTTTTGGAACTGTGAGCAGGTGCCAGGTCGTGCTGAAAAATGAACTCTTCATCTCCATAAAGCTCTTCAGCAGAAGTGCTCCAAAATCTCCTGATAGCTAGATGCATTGACCCTGCCTTTGATAAAACATAGTGGACCAACACAGCAGCTGACATGGCACCCCAGAACATCACTGACTGTGGGTACTTGACACTGGACTTCAGACATTTTGGCATTTCCTTCTCCCCAGTCTTCCTCCAGACTCTGGCACCTTGATTTTCGAATGACATGCAAAATTTGCTTTCATCCGAAAAAAGTACTTTGGACCACTGAGCAACAGTCCAGTGCTGCTTCTCTGTAGCCCAGGTCAGGCGCTTCTGCCACTGTTTCTGGTTCAAAAGTGGCTTGACCTGGGGAATGCAGCACCTGTAGCCCATTTCCTGCACACGCCTGTGCATGGTGGCACTGGATGTTTCTACTCCAGACTCAGTCCACTGCTTCCGCAGGTCCCCCAAGGTCTGGAATCGGCTCTTCTCCACAATCCTTCTCAGGGTCCGGTCACCTCTTCTCGTTTGTGCAGCGTTTTCTGCCACACTTTTTCCTTCCCACAGACTTCCCACTGAGGTGCCTTGACACAGCACTCTGGGAACAGCCTATTCGTTCAGACATTTCTTTCTGTGTCTTACCCTCTTGCTTGAGGGTGTCAATGATGGCCTTCTGGACAGCAGTCAGGTCGGCAGTCTTACCCATGATTGCGGTTTTGAGTAATGAATCAGGCTGGGAGTTTTCAAAAGCCTCAGGAATCTTTTGCAGGTGTTTAGAGTTAATTCGTTGATTCAGTGATTAGGTTAATAGCTCGTTTAGAGAACCTTTTCATGATATGCTAATTTTGTGAGAATTTTGTGTTTTCATGAGATGTATGCCAAAATCATCAGTATTAAAACAATAAAAGACTTGAAATATTTCGGTTGGTGTGCAATGAATCTAAAATATATGAAAGTTAAATTTTTATCATTACATTACAGAAAAGAATTAACTTCATCACAATATGCTAATTTTTTGAGAAGGACCAGTATACACACCCTCAGTCTCGATTTTTAAATCTTCATATTACTTTGAAATAGTTTTGTCTTACAGCCTAAAATCAGAACTCACAAAAACAATGACTAAAATAAAGGTTGTAAAAGGGATCAACACCCGATTTTGTACTTTGTAGAGCAACCTTTTGCTTCAATTACAGCCATCAGTCTGTTTGGATATGTCCCTACCAGCTTTGCACATTTACATTGGGGAATATTTGTCCATTCTTCCTTGCAAAATTGTTCGAGTTCAATCAAATTTCATGGTGAGTTGTAATGCACTCCTCTCCAAGTCCATCCACCGATTTTCTATCGGCTTTAGGTCAGGACTCCAGCTGGGCCACTGAAGAGCATTCGCCTTGATATACTTAAGCATCTGATTTTGTTTTGGTTTTTGCCAGTGTATTTAGGGTTGTTATCATGCTGGGAATGGCTTGTCATGCCATTTTCAGCTGTCTAGCAGAGGGTCACATGTTTACCTCAAGAATTTGGAAGTACTTGGTAGCATACATTTTCCCCTCAGTCCTGACAAGCTGTCCAGTTCCTGGTGACGTGAAACAGTCCATAATCTCATATTGCCAAAACCATGCTTCTCAGTAGGTATGGTGTAATTTCAGTTGTGTGCTGGGTTTGGTTTCGTACCTCTTGGGGTTCAGTCCAAAATGTTCAATCTTGGTTTCAGCTGACTACAAAATCTTTTGTCACATGTCATTAGTGTCTTCCAAGAGTTTTGGAAAAGCACAGACGAGACTCAGAATGGCACTTTTTCAGGAACGGCTTCTTCCTTGCTACCCTGCCATATAGGCCAGCTTAGTGTAAAGTTTGTCACATAATGACCAATCTCAGCCATACAAACTTGTAAGTCCTTCAAAGATGTCACTGGCCACTTGTCTTCCCTGATTAGTATCCTCTTGCCTCGGTCAACCAGTTTGGAAGGACGACTCGATCTTTGCAAGGTGCCATACAATTTCCACTTCTTGATAATACTCTAAAATGGTAATCACAAGGATAATTATAGCCACTGGAAATCTTCTTGGATCCTTCTCCTAACATGTGCCTTTCCACAACTTTATCACAGAGCCCTTTTAAAGCCCCTTTCCAACCATTTTGAATTTTTGTGTTACCATGCACTACTAGTTGTGGAATCCGCAAGGAGCAGCTGTTTTATGTAGTTTTATGACATAATTAAAGGACTATGGTAGCCTAGCAGTTATGGTACTGGACTCTGGACCAGAAGGCCCAGGGTTCAAAACCCCCTTTTTGCCAAGTTGCCACTGTCTTGTCTCCTTGAGCAAGACCCTTAACCTACATACAATTGCTTGGATTGTAAGACTGTATCAATTGTAAGTCACTCTGGATAAGGGCGTCTACTAAATGCTGTAATTGTAAATGTAAGTGTAAAAATTAAACCAGCTACAGTTGATGTCGGGTGTGGGCCCATTAGAAATGTTTAAAGAGTAATTTTCATTTTGATTATGAGTGTTATAACATGTAAATACAGCGGGGAAAAAGATCATAATTATTTAAATTTTTTTGGCATAATGTGACAAAAGGAAGACAAGGATTTCAATAGGGTATGATGATTTTCTATAGGCACTTTATATACTAAATTCACCTGAGGGTTTAAGTACAGGTAGGCACCATTTAACAACCATCCGATCAATGTCTGTTCATTTTAACAATGATAACAAATTATAATGAGAAGAAAGAAATCTGTCTTTTAACTCCAGACGCTGCTAAACAGCTGGTTAAATTAAAAAGGTTTTAGCATGTGCATTTTTACAGCAATCAGTTTTGTACTTTGATGTTTATTTATTTTCATGAATAGTGATTTATGCATAATGATTTACATTAACTACATGCATAAGTAGGAAATATTAACAACTGTGTTTCGCACGAACACATTTAGGACATGGACACAAGCAGAAGCATGAAATGGAAAAGTCTGTACTGTGCTTAACACTACAAGTGCTGTGTCAGCTTCAACTACATACACCTAGTATATGAACTCTGGCATGGCACGCACGTAGTGTGATCGCAAATCGTGCACGACCATGGAACACATCAGCTCCATAAAACTGAAAACAGTTATCCAAACTGATCAAGATATGCAAACCTCTGAGGTTAGCAGTTAATCTGAAGTTGTAATTAAAGTCAGGTGTTTTCAATCAGTGGGATGACAATCAGACATGAAAAGGCACCTTGTTGTATTTACTAAACAGGGTCTTCAAAAACATATCACGGCTTAAACAATGTTGACTTCTGAGGACCTCATAAATGGACATTTTCCGAAAACTCTCAGCCAGATTCATGAACGCCGCATAGTAGGGGATTCATTAGTAGAGAGCGCGCATGTTAAAGAATAGCTAACGTTTGTAAATGGGTCGCACATGCATGTTCCTAATTAGCATGCAATTACCATAATCCACGCTCATGAATAACAAATGACCGCTATATAATAAAGGCTTTGGGCTGAGGAACACAAAATTCCTCCAAAATGCCTCAGAAAAGGCAAAGAAAAAGACTATTCTGACTTGGAAATCAATGTTTTATTGAATAAAGCGCGTAGAAATTAAATTTTTTTTTAATTGAGAGTCCATAGTGGTGTTTCAGGTAATATAGAAAGCAGCTTGACACCAAATTCCATGTAGGCTGTATAAATAAATATACAATCTGCTAGTCAGTGCTTAATTTGAGCCAAATCCTGCCGGTCCAAGATCTGGTACCACTCATATTCAGAGCACATGCATTCTGGTGTTCTTATTTGTCTGGATTAAGTGGCTTACATATATATAACATAAAATGAAAATGGACAATATTAATAAACGACTTTTAATAACATGGTACTTGTGTGTAAATCTCCTTTCCAAAAACCCAAATAAGTCATTTTCTTTGATCATCAGTCACATGTGCGCTCATGCTTCAGGAGAGCTTGTGGGAGGCTTTCACCTGGCCGCTGCGCTCAGAAAATAACATTTCTGATAAGAAATCAATTGCACATTGACTGAATGGTCATCTTTTCTATTTATATATGCAAATGCTTCATTAGCTCATCATGCCTTGATGCAGTGGAGTAGGTTTCAATTAAACTTTAAACTGCTCACACCCAACCTAATGCATCATATGAGTAGTGTTCTATGTTAAGTAAATCTTAGGATATGCTGCACAAGGAAAGTAGAAATTGTATTTCATATGCCAAACATCATACCTTGAAGTTGACTATATTTTTCCTATGAATAGCTATATTTAAATTTTAATTACATTTTAGCCAGCAGAGCATTAGTGCATTCTTTCTCCTTTGCTTACTGGAAGTTTCTCTGAATAACAGGCTGTATTAAACAGAGTGCTTGTTATGTGTAATTTCGTTTAGTTTTTTTATGCATTACAGAATTGTATTAATAATTCTTATTATTTTGTCTGTACTTTAATTCAAGTGCAGTCATGTTTAATGAGACTATTGGCATCTTTCGGAAGTTCCGAACAGTTTACGAGTGCTGAGGACCATATGTAGATTTTAGTCATATGTACTAACATTAAAATCCTTTAACTTTCTCAAAAATCAACAGTGCGCCTTAAAATGCGATGCACCTAATGTATGAATTAATTCTGGCTGTGCTTTCTGACCTAGAACCGATTGTAGATGGTACACGGCGCTCATAAATCTGTCAAAATGTTTTAGCACCGTCTTGGTAGGTTACGAAGCTTATGGCAACTGTAGTGCGCAGCATTAGGGTACGTGCATTCATTCATTCATTTTCGAAGCGGATTTCAAACTCAACGCTATCAGTCACAGTACAACATGGACATAGAGCAGCTGCAAGCGAATTCAACATTAACGAATCAATGATACGGAAGTGGAGGAAGCAAGAAGACGCCCTGCGCCAGGTAAAGAAGACCAAACTGAGTTTCCGACGGAACTTAAGAGTTTTGTTTCATTTAATGTGACTTATAACCCGGTGCGCTTTATGTATGAAAATATACCCATTAGCAGCCGATCATTGATATTGCGCCTTATAACCCGGTGCGCTTTATAGCCCGGAAAATACGGTAATATTGGATCATTTTTATCAATACATAAATGACCAAGTATAATATTTAACCTCATTTGTTAAACTGGGTTCTCTTTATCTACTTTTACCACTTGTGTGAAAATCCGGTGAAGCTTTTTGAAGTCATATTTATGCAGAAATACAGCAAATTCTAAAGGGTTCACAAACTTTCAAGCACCACTGTATTTAGTCCAGAAATTTCACAGACGTAGAGAAATCAGTGAAATACGAATTGATCTGGGGTGCCAAAACTTTGCGTGAGACTGTGGTGTTCCACATTATATTGTTGTGAACTGTACAATGCATCAGTTAGCCAGCCAAGGTACTTCAAAAGGCTTTTATCCTTTTCTGGCAGATCTGATCACGTGGTATCTCCGTTATGCATCTGGCTTCTGCCATTATTGTTAGTATAGTACAGTAGATCACTGGGACTGCCGCAAACATTTTATACAGACCTGAAGCAGCTTCCTAATTAACCTATGACCTGTACACGCACGTATAACCCCAAGTGTTCACGGAATCTGATCGCTAACACTATGTCAACTTTCGACTGTAATATAAATACCATAAATCACCAACATAAATAACTTGGCTACATTTCTGTTACCACGTTCATAAATTTGGAATAGCCTGCAATGTTTTGGACTGCAACATTACTCACGTTTTCAGCGTGTTAAATACTGTAGGCTCCATGATGTAGTCCCTACTGGAGAACTTTAGCAAACAATCGTCCTGTACTTTACCATCCGCCTCCGTATCCGCGAAGCCGTCCTCCTCCTAAACAAAATAACCGTAATAAACCTTTTAATCTGTCAGCTTGCTACATCGCGTTGTGTCTTTTATGTTCGACACGCTTTTGATTCACAAAGGAAAGCGTTAGACAAACTGTTTGTTATTACAGTCTGACATGACGTTGTAGTGGGTGATTTTATACCCAAAAGCAACAGTTGAATTACTAGTTTAGCGAAAGTGGATTCCTGGTTAGTCTGCATTTATGGTTAGTAAGCAAATTTGAATGAAAACAGAACATTTATGCTACTCTGATATAACAACTCTGTACGACCTCTGAGGTCTTTCACAGCTATTCTCATAAAGTACCAATACAATGCAAAAACCAGTCAGCTTCGCACTAAGTAACAGTAATCACCATGTGAGCGTCCTGCCCATCCCACTCCCCGGCACCGCCATAGTATTCCTCATCCATAACTCAATAAAAAAAAAAAACACCAGCCTTTCACAGGCGCTAAAATATTACATGCACTGGAGAATGCAACCAATGATGCACGCGTCATGCGTCACTACAAGGCATCTTAGTGGCCACTTAGAGCAAGCAATTCTGCCACCATCTGGACTGGATGAATAAATGTCTGGTGTTGCTATCAACCAAAGCGATGGATATGGAGTTAAGTTGGAAGGTAGGAGACGATTTGGTTGCCTGGTACATCCACTGTATAAAACACGTTCTCGTAGTGAATATGAAAACTTCTTCTTCTTTCGGCTTCTCCCTTTATCAGGGGTCACCACAGCGAGTTCAACTTTTCCACCTCACCCTGTCCTACACATCCTCTACTCTCACCCAAACTCCCTGCATATCTTCATTTACCACAAACATATAACATTGGTCTTCCTCTCCGTCTCTTGCGTGGCAGCTCCATCTCCAACTTCCTCCTACCAATATATCCACTATCCCTCCTCTGCACATGTCCAAACCATCTCAGTCTTCCCTCTCGAATTTTGTCTCCCAATTTTCCAACATGTGCTGTCCCCCTGATGATCTCATTCCTAATCCTGTCCATCCTGGACACTCCTAGAGAGAACCACAACATCTCAGTTAGTTCTTCATTCAAGTGGTGCTTGAATGTTTGTGAGCCCTTTAGAATTTTATATATTTCTGCATAAATATGCAGAAATATATAAAAGGGAAATGATGCAATATTAGATATTAGTGAGTGGCATGTGAACCTTTGCTTTCAGTATCTGGTGTGACCCCCTGTGCAGCAATAACTGTAACTAAACGTTTCCTGTAACTGGTGATCAGTCCTGCACACCGACTTGGAGGAATTTTAGCCCATTCCTCCGTAAAGAACAGCTTCAACTCTGGGATGTTGGTGGGTTTCCTCACATTAACTGCTCAGTTCAGGTCCTTCCACAACATTTCGATTGGATTAAGGACTAGGACTTGGCCATTTTAAAACATTAACTTTATTTTTCTTTAACCATTCTTTGGTAGAACGACTTGTGTGCTCTTGAATGTCCTCCATTTGTACACAATGTGTCTGACTGTGGATTGGTGGAGTCCAAACTCTTTAGAGATGGTTTTGTAGCCTGATGAGCATCAACAACTCTTTAATATTTGACGTCCTCAGAAATCTCCTTTGTTCGTACCATGATACACTTCCACAAACATGTGTTGTGAAGAGCAGACTTCGATAGATCAATGTTCTTTAAATAAAACAGGGTGCCCACTCACAACTGATTGTCATCCAACTGATTGAAAACAGCTGACTCAAATTTCACTTTCAAATTAACTGCACTTTCAAACTAACTGTAATATTGGATCATTTTCCTCAATAAATAAAAGACCAAGTATAATATTTTGTCTCATTTGTCTAACTGGGTTCTCTTTATCTACTTTTAGGACTTGTGTGAAAATCTGATGATGTTTTAGGTCATATTCATGCAGAAATATGGAAAAAAATTCTAAAGGGTTCACAAACTTTCAAGCACCACTGTATTTACTTTGACTTTTAATTCATTGCAGACAGTATGAACCCAAGATATTTCATGTTTTGTCTGTTTAGTCTGTTTCAACTTAATTTTGTTTGATCATTACAAAACACATTCCAAAAAAGTAGGGGCAGAAAAGCATTTACCAGAAAAGCATGTAATGGAGGATACCAACCGATGAAGTGTTTCAGGTGTTATTTCTCCCATTCTTCCTTCAAACGCATCTTAAGGTGTGTAAGAGGTTGTCGTCGCATTTTTTGTTTCAAAATTCTTCACACATTCTCTATTGAGGACAGGTCACAATTCATTCTTCTCCCACAGCCATGCCATTGTAATGTGTGCAGCATGTGGTTTTGCATTGTCCTGTTGAAAAATGAATGGACAGCCCTGGAAAAGATCTGAAGGCAGCATGTGTTGCCATCAAAGAAGTGTAAATGACCTTTGCCAAAAGTATAGACACAACCCCCAGTCCATGACAGACTCTGGCCTTTGGATTTGTTGCTGATAACAATCTGGATGGTCCTTTTCATCTTTGGCCTGGAACACATTAAAAAAATCCATTTCTTCCAAGAAAAGCAGCCTCTGAGCCCAGAGAAGTCAATGCTGCTTCTGAGCATGGTTAACATAAAGCTTCTTGTTAAAGTGAATGTAATTCTGTATTGTAGTCCTTCATAAAGGTTTGCCAAAGTAATCCCTTGCCCATGTGGTTATTTCAACTATTAATAAATGGCAAATTCCATCAGTTTTTCTTTGAGGAACATTTTAAAATGTTTTTAAACATTTCATCCTCTTCCCACCTTTGCTCATCAAAGCCTCAGCCTTTCGTAGACACTGCTTTTCTTCCAAATCATGATTACAGATATCTGTTGACATAACCTGTTTGAAATCACATCATTATTCAGTTTTTTTTAAACTCATTACTAGCCAGAGGTGAGGACTTGAGTCAAATGACTTGGATTTGAGAGCAATCCAAGTCCCAAAATTGATAACTTGAGACTTGTTACTGTCAGTGATTTGGACTTGGAATTGGACTTTAATACTCTTACAACCTTGAGAGCCTCCACAAACCCGTTTTTCAATATAACAATTTATTTTTAAGTGTTAAATTACTATTAAATTGTGTAACCGAGCCTTTAGTCTTTGTACATAGTGCTGGATCGGTGTAAGGCTAGGGAGCTGAGCTGAAGTCCCGGATGGATGGAGTGGATGGCCTTTCCTGGGAAAAATAGAGAGTTCTCCCCAGATATAATCATTGTAAACATAACTATATACTATTAAATAATACAAGTAATATGCATTGAAATAACTTGTGTGTGAGTGTCGTCTGTTTTCAGTCAGATCAGTTACAATGGTAGAGATAAGAAGAACAGACATCCAATCATTTTTTAGTCACAGGTGAGTTTGTTAAGTTTTGTATCAGTGTTATTCAAACTAGGGCTGTGAGTACGGTGTGATCTCCTCTATCAGAATCTTAAATGAAAAGCATTATGAAAATGGTTTTAGTATGAATTTGCACTGTAGTCATTAAATATGTGGTACTCCTCTAATCTCAGAGTTTGCTACATTAGTTTTACAAGAGCTTTCAGGTACAAAAGCAGAATAAATACTTCAATGAAAACCAACCTAATTAAAAACCAAACATTGTTATGGAATATTTACTTATTGTAATCATCTTTAAAAACACTAAACACATTAAAATAACCCCATTTGGCATTTGGTGATATGAATAGGATTTGAGGTGTAAGAGTTAGCACTTGATTTGAGACTTTTGTTTGTATTGACTTGAGTGTCAAGACTTGACACTTGCAACATTTAGTGACTTGTGCCCACTTCTGTTAGTGCTTCTGAACGCTGAGAGAACGCTGACGCCTGACGCGAGGATTGCGAGGATCTGGCAACCCAGACCCATTTGCGTCGATTGCACACAGGACGCATGCTGTTTTGTAGCTGTTAGCAGTTTATTACCTTTGAACTATTTTAATTCCCGATCGCATCTGTATCGTATATAATCGTATCTATAGTAGGTTTTTATAACATCTTAATCATTTTCTTCTCGTCCCGGCGGATTATATTTGTTTTGCCGCTAATCGTTATTTAGTAACTTTACAGGTATACCGGCTTGTGTTTGCACTAATTAGCCATTAGCCATCACTAATTAGGTGAAGTTAGTGCCCCCACCCCGGCAGAGCCCTCGCAGCAGGACAAGTGGGTGACGGTTCGGTGACGTAGTCGTAAGGCTAGCCCACGAGAGCACCACTCCTTACCTGTTCACGTGTCCAACAGGTTTACCCTCCTCAGTGATGCACCTACTGAGCAGCCTGTTGAAAGAGCTCTGATCATAGGTGACTCTATTTTACGACACGTGAAACTTGCTACCCATTTAGGGACACCAGCAGCTAGAGTTACCTGTATCCCTGGAGCCAGAGTGCTGGACATTGTATCGAGTCTTAGTGAACTCGAGAGCCACAGATTCTCTAGGATAGTTATTCATGTAGGGGCTAATGATATACGCCTTCGTCAGTCAGAGGTTACTAAGGCTAATTTTGTAGAGGTGGTTAGCGTGGCAAAGGTGATGTCCGATGCAGTAGTGTGCTCTTGTCCCATCCCAATGCGGCGAGGTGACCAAGCCTACAGCAGGTTATGGTCGCTGAACTGCTGGCTGTCCAAGTGGTGCTCTGAAAACAACGTGGGCTATATAGACAACTGGACAGCCTTTGAGGGTTAGCCTGGCATTTTAGAATGGGACGATGTCCATCCCACTCAGGAGGGTGCTGCTCTCATCTCCTGCAACATTGCCCATAGTCTTATGGCCCGATAGGTTAGGAGCTGACTATCCAGAGCAGGGGTCAGGCAGCAGACAGACCGGCTTAACCAACTGTCTGCTGGTAGCCATGCACCGTCACCCAGAACCCACATTATTGAAACTGTGTCTGTTACCCGCATCTGCCCTAAACGTAAATGCTCTCAAAAAGTCTGTTTTAATAACCTTATTAGCATAAACACAGATAGCTCTCAAAGAAATAACAACCTTAGACTAAAGCTAGGACTACTTAACATTAGATCACTTACAAACAAAGCAGTAATTGTAAATGAAATGATATCTGATAAACGCTTACACGCTCTCTGTCTCACTGAGACTTGGATTAGACCTGATGAATATTTAGCCTTAAATGAAGTCTCACCTCCTGGGTACAGTCATGCTCATCGCCCTCTTCCTAATGGTGGGGAGGGGGGGGGGGGAAGGCGTAGCCACAATTTTTGACAAAGAGCTAGGTGTTACAATTAAATCCCATTACAAGGCTAATTCTTTTGAAATACTGATTCTGAATGTGACTAATTCATCGTTATGGAAGTCAAAACCACACTCTTTTCAGCTATCACTATTTACCGTCCCCCTGGTCCCTATTCAGAATTTCTTCAGGAATTTTCTAACTTTCTTTCCTGCTTGCTACTGTCAACAGATAAGGCTTTAATTGTAAGTGATTTCAATATTCACTTTGACAATGAGCAGGATCCACTAAAAATTGCTTTCGAGTCCATCTTAGAATCCATGGGTATCACTCAATGTGATGGGACCAACCCACCGCTGTAATCATACTTTAGATCTAATAATAACATTTGGTATCAATATAGATAACCTTGATGTTTTCCTGCAAAGTGATTCGATTTCAGATCACTATTTTAGTATTTGAGCTATCTCTAATAAATAAAATCCTTCTGCCTCGTTATCACACCAAGCGCACTATCAAATCTGCTACTTCAGCTGCGTTTATTAAAAACCTACCAGACTTGAAATTTAATATACCTACGGAGATCAGTCATCTTGAGTGTGTAAATGACCAATTAGAATGTGTGCTTCGCTCAACCCTGGACACGATTGCTCCTGCTAGGGTCAAACGCATTAGGGAAAAAAGTCTAGCACCATGGTATAATGACAACACCCGAACCTTAAAGCAAAGAACACGGCATCTAGAGCGCAAGTGGAGACATAGTAAATTGGAGGTATTTAAGATTGCTTGGAGGGACAGCATGACAGAGTATAAGCATGCCCTTACTAAAGCTAAAGCTGCATACTTCTCCTCAATCATAGAGAAAAATATGAATAATCCAAGATTTCTCTTTAATACAGTCTCCAAATTAACAAAAAAAAAAACCCACAGAAAGTGATTCTCCCATTCTGTGTAATTTTACCAGTAATGATTTCATGACCTTTCTTTAATGATAAGATTAGAAAACATTCGGCATCAAACTCAATGCTCATCACATCACCAAACTATTCAGAAACCTTCCAGATGCAGCACTAGTGAAGACATCTGTTTAATGATCTGTAAATCAAGACTAGAATCTTTTACCCCAATTACTAATACTGAACTATCCGCACTGATCAGCTCGTCTAAGTCATCAACATGTTTATTAGATCCAATTCCTACACGTTTACTCAAACAAGTAATACCTAGTATTATAGAGCCACTGTTAGTTATTGTAAATTCATCCCTTACCTTTGGTTATGTCCCCAAATCCTTTAACTCTGCTGTTATCAAGCCACTGATTAAAAAAGCCAGTCTTGACCCTTGTGTGATATCTAATTATAGACCAATTTCAAATCTACCGTTTCTGTCTAAAATCTTAGAAAAAGCCGTCTATCAGCAGCTCTGTAGTCACCTCCAAAGGAATGATATTTATGAAACATTTCAGTCTGGCTTCAGGCCCCATCATAGTACTGAAACAGCACTAATTAGGGTACTAAATGACTTGTTAATGTCCTCAGATAAGGGATGTGTTTCTTTTCTTGTTCTGTTAGATTTAAGTGCAGCATTTGACACTATAGATCATGATGTTTTACTAAACAGACTAGAAAATACTTTTGGTGTTAAGGGATTAGCACTTTCTTGGTTTAACCTACTTAACCGACCGGTACCAGTTTGTTCATATAAATAATCTACGCTTTAAGCTCTCAAAAGTGAAGTATGGCGTGCCTCAGGGGTCAGTGCTTGGCCCGCTTTTATTCTCTCTGTACATGCTGCCACTAGACTCAGTTATTCGTAAACATGGCATTAGTTTCCACTGCTATGCAGATGATACACAGCTGTACATATCAGCCAAACCTAATGACAGCCTTACAATCAACAAAATTGAGGCCTCTGTAAAGGAAATAAAAGATTGGATGTTATTTATTTTTCTCTTAATTAACTCAGATAAAACTGAGGTTCTATTAGTGGGACCCAAGGCTGTGAGAGACAGGTTGGCTACATCTGTCCTAAATCTAGATTGGCTCTCCAGTATTGTCCAGTCCATATGTAAAAAACTTAGGGGTCACATTTGATTCAGATCTCTCCTTTGATGCGCATATTAGCAGCATCACTCAAATTGCTTTCTTCCAGTTACGTAATATCGCAAAACTTAGAAATATCCTCTCTTTTAATGATGCAGAGAAACTTGTTCATGCGTTTATAACTTCAAGGTTGGATTACTGTAACGCCTTACTTACTGGATGCTCTAGTAAATCTATAAATAAACTTCAGTTAGTTCAGAATGCAGCTGCCCGAGTGCCAACACAAACTACAAAATTTGATCATATCACTCCTGTTCTACCATCACTACACTGGTTACCAGTTAAATTCCGCATTGATTACAAAATGCTTCTTATAACTTATAAAGCTCTACATGGCCTGGCCCCACATTATCTGAGTGAACTCTTAGAGTTTTACAATCCAGCTCGTCTACTTCGTTCGCAGGGTGCAGGGTCTTTTAGTTCCTAGAATAAAAAAAATCATAGCAGGGGGAATGACTTTCTCATACATGGCCCCCCAACTATGGAATAAACTACCCACTTTCATTCGAGACTCAGACACTCTCCAAATGTTTAAGTCTAGGCTAAAGACATACTTATTTACACAGGCTTTTGGTTAGACTTAGCCTGGGATGACTCGGGTCACTGGGGCCGGCGTCTGGAGTCATGTTTGGCCTGCCGGCCTGCCTTGTCCGTTAGCCAGGAGTGTCGGGTCTGGCTGAACTGGGCTTCGGTCCTCGTGATCGTGACTCGTGCATCCTTGCCTTAGACTAAGGGCAGAGCTGGGGGTTCATAGTCAAAGAGTCTTATGGTCATCAGAGACATTGGGTTGCTGTCTTCTGCCTCCCGTGGGGTTGCCGATGTCTCATGTGATCCCTCTTGGCTGTGTTACATACCAGTTCTCCTCTTTCTAGCTATGCTGCTATAGCTAATGCTGCCGGGTCTCATGCTACACTTGGCATCAGTGATTGACATGGCATCAGTGATTGTTAATAGACACTGTGCTCTTAATCAATAACTAATTACATTTTCTGTTTTCTCTCCAAGCTGTGTTCTGCTACCAGTTCCTGCCCCACACATGATGTTGATCCGCTTCAGGTTCACTCAAGCTGCTTCCGTCATCAGCTCCAGCCCCATCATACCCAGGCCACACTGGAGGGCAGTAACCCTCACCCTGCTCCAGTTATCTGGGGGTCGAAGTGCCGCCAACAACTTCCCTGCTTGGACTCAGGATCCTAGAGTGACTGTGTATCGGACTACTTAATGCCGATGTGCATATTTCTCATTTTATTTTGAAGTATGACTCCATGACTTTATTTCATTCTTAGATTTATCATCTACACCGCCCAAGGAGGTTGGGTCCCATTTTGAGTCTTGGTCCTCCTAAGGTTTCTTCCTCATAACACTTAGGGAGTTTTTCCTTACCACTGTCGCCCTAGGCTTGCTCAATTTGGGATTGGACGTAGTTTATTAGGAGATAATCTAAACTTGTAAAGTTGCTTTGAGACAATGCTCCATTTGTAAAAAGCGCTATCTAAATAGATCTGACTTGAAATTAAATGAAGCTGACCAGAAAAAACATGAAAAATCTTTGGTTCATATTTGTCTTCAGTGAAATAATAGTCACAGTAAATGCAAGACACACTGCATTTTAATTTGCATTTACCATACCTTAACAACATTTTCTGAACTGTGGTTGTAGCAATGTAATTTGTTCAAGCTAGTATAGTCACAAAGATAAAGTGTTTTAAGAAAACATTTTTAAGAATAGTGTGTGGTGTGTGTGCACATATACGCACACAATTCAGTGTGATACACTTTGCACAAACAGCTACATTGAACCATTGTACAAACTGCATGGCAAGCATGAGACATAGAAGAGAAAGATTCTGAAAATATATATATTTTCAGAGTAAGGCAGATTTTCAACACACTTAATGTGCATGATCTCAACACAGTTATTGCTGCAGCAAACCTGAACTAATAAATGCAAACAAGCAACAAAACACCAAAAAATAAACATACCAGAAAGTTAACGTCCAACACACATCCCATCTTGCCTGGCAAATGGACACAAAGTGTTATGGAAGGAAACAGTGTTATGGTTTTTAAAAACTGACCATTTAACGAATGGTGACCATTTCTCCCACTCCCTTTCAAAAATTGTTTTTAAAAGGCCCTGCTTCCAAACAGTAGGAATAACAACAGAATAATAACAGCAGAATAATTACAAAACTTGTAAAAAAGCATACATATACACAGCAACAAGAAATCACTTAAAAGAAATGAAAAGTTTAACACAAATGTGGTAAAATAAATTAAAAAATGGACGTGTTTCTCCCACACTTCTCGGATAAGCAGTGTCCTGTTTAGTTACTCTTCACCTAAGTTTACCATTTCTATTCTATTAGCTGCTTTAGGCCTTAATTTACAGGGGTTATATATTTATATAAAACATGGCAACACTGAATAAGAGCCTGGTGACCCTTCAGGCCATTGTTGTGTTTTTGGAAAATACGCTTAACTGACTTGATTCACTCTCTGCAAGGAACATGTTCAAATTTGATGAATCTGCACTAATATGTTTGGTTTTTTGCACAGAATGTATCAACTTTCATTTAGATAATCAACATATGCATAACTTATATAAAGTGGTGCTTGAAAATTTGTGAACCCTTTAAAATGTTCTGTATTTCTGCATAAACGTGACCTAAAACATCATCAGATTTTTACAAAAGTCCTAAAAGTAGATAAAGAGACTTGGTCATTTATTTACTAAGGAAAATGATACAATATTGCATATTAGTGAGTGGCAAAAGTATGTGAACCTCTAGGATTAGCAGTTAATTTGAAGGTGAAATTAGAGTCAGGTGTTTTCAATCAATGGGATGACAATCCGGTGTGAGTGGGCACCCTGTTTTATTTAAAGAACAGGGATCTGTCAAAGTCTGCTCTTCACAATGTTTGTGGAAGTATATCATGGCACGCACAAAGGAGATTTCTGAGGACATCAGAAAGAGTTGCTGATGCTCATCAGGATGGAAAAGGTTACAAAACCATCTCTAAAGACTTTGGACTCCACCAATCCACAGTCAGATAGATTGTGTACAAATGGAAGAAAGTCAAGACCACTGTTACCCTCCCCAGGAGTGGTCCACTAACAAAGATCACTCCAAGAGCAAGGTGTCTTAGTTGGCGAAATCACAAATTACCCCAGGGTAACTTCTAAGCAACTGAAGGCTTCTCTCACATTGGCTAATGTTAATGTTCATGAGTCCACCATCAGAAGAACACTGAACAACAATGGCAGGGCTGCAAGGAGAAAGCCACTGCTCTAAAAAAAGAACATTGCTGCTCATCTGCAGTTTGCTAAAGAACGTGTGGATAAGCCAGAATGCTATTGGAAGAATGTTTTGTGGACGGATGAGACCAGAATAGACCAGAATAGCTGGCCAGCATTGACGGAACAATGAATTCTGAATTATATCAGAGGATTCTAAAGGAAAATGTCAGGACATCTGTCCATGAACTGAATCTCAAGAGAAGGTGAGCCATGCGGCAAGACAATGACCCTAAGCACACAAGTCGTTCCACCAAAGAATGGTTAAAGAAGAATAAAGTAAATGTTTTGGAATGGCCAAGTCAAAGTCCTGACCTTAATCCAATCGATATGTTGTGGAAGGACCTGAAGTGTGCAGTTAATGTGAGGAAACCCACCAACATCCCAGAGTTGAAGCTGTTCTGTATGGAGGAATGGGCTAAAATTCCTCCAAGCCAGTGTGCAGGACTGATCACCAGTTACAGTAATCGTTTAGTTGCAGTTGTTGCTGCACAGGGGGGTCACACACATTTATTTTTGTCAATAAATAAATTACCAAGTATAATACTTTTGGCTCATTTGTTTACCGTATTTTTCGGACCATAAGGCGCAAAATCCTTTAACTTTCTCAAAAATCGACAGTGTGCCTAAAAATGCGGTGCGTCTAATGTATGAATTAATTCTGGTTGTGCTTTCTGACCTAGAACCGATTGTAGATGGTACACGGCGCTCATAAATCTGTCAAAATGTTTTAGCACGGCCTTGGTAAGTTACGAAGCTTATGGCAACCGTAGTGCGCAGCATCGCGGAGTAATACGGTATGTGCTTCAACATTAGCGTACGTGCATTCATTCATTTATTTTCGAAGCGGATTTCAAACTCAACGCTATCAGTCACGCAGTACAACATGGACATAGAGCAGCTGCGAGAGAATTCAACATTAACGAATCAATGGTACGGAAGTGGAGGAAGCAAGAAGACGCTCTGCGCCAGGAAAAGAAGATCAAACTGGGTTTAACTTAAGAGTTTTGTTTCATTTAATGCGTCTTATAATCCGGTGCGCTTTATGGTCCGAAAAATACAGTAACTAGGGTCTCTTTATCTACTTTTAGGAGTTGTGTGAAAATCTGATGATGGTTTAGGTAATATTTATGCAGAAATATAGAACATTCTAAAGGGTTCACAAACTTTCAAGCACCACTGTTTACTGTATATTAGACAAAGCAATATATCAAGTCAGTGATCAGTAACTAGAGCACTGAACAGAGAAGCAACCAAGATGCTGAAGTTTACTCTAAAGATACTGGAGGCATCTGCATGTGAGATGGGGAAAGCTGTGCACAGGGCAACTATTTTCTAAATACTAAGTAAAACTAGCCTTTATTGAAGAGAGGCAAGAAAAAAAGCATTTCCATGAAAAAAGCCATTTAAAAATACGTTCGGTGTTTGGCAAATGACATCACATGGGGCAAAATTCTGGGAAAAGGAATTCTGGGAAAAGGTATTCTGGTATGAAGACCAAACTTAAACTTTGGTTATGTATGGAATTAAACAAAGACTGCTCACCACCAAGAGATCACCATACAAAAAATTGTCACCTTGAGTGTTTAAGGTCGTAGTAACTTCAGGCTCTTGCAGGATGATCGGGCTATAGCAGGATTTATAGATTGAGAAGAGGTGGTACAGTGCAGTGAATATCTCGTTCGATGTGTGGAAAATGGGTCGCAAAGCAGATGTTAAAGATTGGCAAAAAGGAATGATTGCTGGGTCGTGGGATAGGTCATAGTGTTTAGGGTTTATCAACGTGTACTGTCATACGGGTCTACCAGCAGTGGCAAAAATCCCAGTCTACAGGAAATTTTTGTCAGAATTGTGGCCGAAAGACAAAACTGAGAGACAAATACCGCCAAGCGTGTTTCATGGCTTGTGAATAAACATTGCTTCGTTTCCGGGCAAGAATTGCTTCTAGAAGTCAATGCAGTTCCTTTATAACAAATTTCTGAAAGAACACTTCGCAGGGAACTGCATATCATGAACAGTGGCACACAACAGGCCTAGGATTAGGCCTTTGCTCACTTCTGTTCACAAAGTTGCCCGGATACAGTGGGCGAAAAGACCCCAAAACTGGTCTCATGACTGGATCCGTGTTATCTGGTCAGATGAATCTCGTTTCTGCCAGTATGTGAATGATACTTGGCATAGTGTTCATCAAAGACCTCAGGAAGCCTTCACTGAGCACTGCGTGCAAGGTGTGGTTCAAGTTGGAGGAGGTTCTGTGATGCCCATACTATGCAATTCTTTGATGCAGGAGCTTCTGAACATTGATGTTGTGTACATCCAGAAACTTGTCCAGTCCATAACAAATCAGATCGCAGCTGATATTCGTGTTTGTGGATGTATTACAGGCTATTAGGTACGTTTCAGTTACAGGTGACTACTTTTTTTGTCTGGAGAGCTTATTAGAAAGTAAGTGAACATTTGATTCAGAAGTAAAGACCTATGTAATATTAACAACAGCCAAATTAGATCATCATCTAAACAACATGGCTTTAGAGCAGTGGTTAGTACCTATCAACAATGGTACGAGGATGGACAAACCACAAACGGCCAACTTAGCCCAGCGCTAAACTTCAAGTGTCATAGCAAAGGGTCTGAATGCTGTTGTCCATGCAAAATTGTAGATTTTCCTTTGCAAAAAGTGCAGACTGATGGGGGAAAGTTTATTTTAGCACAAGTTTTCAACATAACAAAATGTGAAAAAAAGTGAAAGGTTCCAAAGGCATGGTATATGTGGTACCTTGATTCTCGACCACCTCAGAACTTGTTGAATTCAGTTTTTGACCCATTTTGACTAGAAAAATGTGACTTGGTCCACATCATTTACTCGGTACTCGGAGCACTTGTTTAAACTTGTATGAGTCAGGCCGCACGACTCGTTTCAACCAAAACTGGATGCATGATTTGTGATTCACGAGTTATGATTCAGTACACAGGGATTCAAGTTCACAATAGCCATCAGAGAAGATCTTCACTATGTTTATTGTTTTTTTTTCTTTATTTTATTTTGTTTTATCTACAGTACTGTATTCTTAATGTAAATAAATCTCCATGGGTCCTAAAAAGGTTAGTTGATAAGGGCCACCTGAAGGCAAAACAGGAATTGAATGCTCCAGAACACAGGTGCTCCATTAATGCATATAATGCCTTATACATGTGAATTTTCTTGGGACTGGAACGGATTAATTAATATATTATATATATATATATAAATTAAATTTATGTACATAATACATATATATATATTATATATATATATAATATATATATATATATATATATATATATATATATATATATATATATATATATAAAAATCCTATCCGTCCTGGACACTCCTAAAGAGAACCTCAACATCTGACAAAGAGACAGGAAGCAGAGCTGGAAGTGGCAGAACTTAAGATGTTGAGGTTCTCTTTAGGAGTGTCCGGGATGGACAGGATTAGGAATGAGATCATCAGAGGGACAGCACAGGTTGGAAAATTGGGAGACAAAACTAGAGAAGGAAGACTGAGATGGTTTGGACATGTGCAGAGGAGGGATAGTGGATATATTGGTAGGACGATGTTGGAGTTGGAGCTGTGGTAAATGAAGATATTCAGGGAGTTGGGGTGAGAGTAGAGGATGTGTAGGATAGGGTGAGGTGGAAAAGTTTAACTCGCTGTGGTGACCCCTGATAAAGGGAGAAGCCGAAAGAAGAAGATATACATATATATACACACACACTCACTGGGGCAAAAAAGTATTTAGTCAGCTATTGATTGTGCAATGCAAATTTTCATCATAGGTACACTTCAACTATGAGAGACAAAATAAGGGAAAAAAATCACATTGTAGGATTTTTAAAGAATTGAATTGTAAATGATAGTGGAAAATAAGTATTTGGTCAATAACAAAAGTTCAACTCAATACTTTGTAACATAACCTTTGTTTGCAATGACAGAGGTCAAATAAGTCTTCACCAGGTTTGCATACACTGTAGCTGGTATTTTGGCCCATTCCTCCATGCAGATCTCTTCTAGAGCAGTAATGTTTTGGGGCAACATAGACTTTCAACTCCCTCCACAAATTTTCTATGGGTTTGAGGTCTGGAGACTGGCTAGGCCACTCCATGACCTTGAAATGCTTTTTAGGGAGCCACTCCTCCATTGTCCGTGTGTTTGGGATCATTGTCATGCTGGAAGACCCAGCCATGTTCCATCTTCAATGCTTTCACTGATGGAAGAAGGTTTTGGCTTAAAATCTCACGATACATAGCCCCGTTCATTCTTCCCTTAACACAGATCAGTCGTCCTGTCCCCTTTGCAGAAAAACAGCCCCAAAGCATGAGGTTTCCACCCCCATGCTTCACAGTAGGTATGGTGTTCTTGGGATGCAACTCAGCATTCTTCTTCCTCCAAACACGACGAGTAGAGTTTTTACCAAAAAGTTTTATTTTAGTTTCATCTGACCACATGATATTCTCCCAATCTTCTTCTGGATCATCCATATGCTCTCTGGCAAGCTTCAGACAGGCCTGGACATGTACTGGCTTAAGCGGGTTAACACACCTGGCATTGCAGGATCTGAGTCTTTCTCGGCGTAGTCCCAGCTCTCTGCAGGTCATTCATCAGGTCCCTCTGTGTAGGTCTGGGATTTTTTGCTCACCGTTCTCATGATCATTTTGACCCCACGGAATGAGATCTTGTGTGGGGCCCCAGATTGAAGAAGATTATCAGTGGTCTTCCATTTTCTTACAGTTGCTCTCACAGTTGATTTATTCACACCAACCTGCTTGCCTATTGTAGATTCACTCTTCCCTGCCTGGTGCAGGTCAACAATTTTTTTTCCAGGTGTCCTTCAACAGCTCTTTGGTCTTGGCCATGGTTTGGTTTGGAGTCTGACTGTTTGAGGCTGTGGACAGGTGTCTTTTATACAGATAACGAGGTCAAACAGGTGCCATTAATACAGTTAAGGAGTGGAGGACAGAAGAGTCTGTGAAGTTATAGGTTACAGAAGTTATAGGTTACAGAGTAGTCTGTGAGAGCCAGAAATCTTACTTGTTTGAAAATTACAGACCTCTCTCATCTTTCTAAGTAGGAGAACTTGCACAATCAGTGGCTGACTAAATACTTTTTTGCAACACTGTATACACACACACACACACACATGCAGAAACTGAATGGTCACTTTATAAGAGACACCCATCTATTGGTAAGTTGGACCTCCTTTAGAATTTAAAACCGCAGGAATTCATCGTGACATAGTGACATCCTACTGGTCGCAGAATTATTGAACCCTTCGGACAGGACAGCTCCTCGCAGTTGGCGCAAAATAGATCTATGAACAGCCCGTTCTACCTTGTCCTACAAATGCTCTGTATGATTAAAATCTGGCCACTGTGAAGGCCGGGAAAGTAATGAAAACAATCTGTCATGTACATGGTGTCCTGGTACAATCCATGACCATATGACTCTTGAGGCATGGTGCATTATCCTGCTGAAAGTGTCCTTCTGTCATAGCGTAGACAGCTGCCATGAAAGGATGAACTTAGGCAGCCAGAATGCTTAGGTAAGCCAAACGTCCATCCACAGGTATCAGAAGACTGAAGGTGTACGAAGAAAACATTCCCATGTCATCATTTCACCTCCACAAGCCTGAAATGTTGACACCTGTCAGGAAGGGTTTATCGATTCATGTTGCTTGTGCCAAATTCTGACCCTCCCATCAGCATGGTGCAACAGAAATCTGAATTCATCTGACCAAGCAATGTTCCATGTGATCCAATTTTTCTGCCCTTTTCACTACTGGAGTCTTGGTTTTCTGTTTCCCTCAGACAGCAGTGTCACTCGAATTGCTGTTATAGCCTATCTGTGCTAGAGATGAAAAGTTGTGTGCTTGGACTATTCTAGCACCCATTACCTTCTAATGTGGATTCACACTGAAACTGATCTAAATCCAAAATGCTCACTTGATTTCATGTGTATAATTTCCAGAAAGGGAAGCTCATGAAAGGGCAGATGTCTCTAATACAGAAGCCACCCACCCCCTTGCCACTGTCGCCCTAGGCTTGCTCAATTTGGGATTGGACGTAGTTATTAGGAGATAATCTAAACTTGTAAAGTTGCTTTGAGACAATGCTCCATTGTAAAAAGCGCTATATAAATAAATCTGACTTGACTTGACTTGACTTGAATATTGGTGACAAAAAGACAAAATAAACATTTAATGACTACTGTTGTTGGAGCCAAGCAGGTGTATTTCAGAAAGTGCTGATATCCTGGGATCTTGGAATACACAGAATGGTACAGAAAACAAAAACATCCAGTGGACCTCTGTATTGTGATTAGAATAATGACAGTTAATGAGAGAGAGAGAGATCAAAGGAGAATGACTTGAGCTGACAGGAAGGATACAGTAACTGGAATAACCAATTTTTACAACAGTGGTGATCAGAAAACAGCTCTAATTATACAAAATGTTTATCCCTGAGGTGATTGAGCTACAAAAGCAGAATATCAAAGCAGGTTCCATTCCCATCACTCAAAAACAGGAATCTTGGAGCCACAGTGAGCACAGACTCACCAAAAATGGACAGCTGAAGACAGGAAAATTGTCTTGGTCTGATGAGTCTTGATTTCCGCTGTGACATGGAGATGGTTGGGGAGGGCAAGTTTTTGTCTCATGTGTAATGATGTGGGGAACATAAGGTACTAATTTAACATAATTTGAATAAAAAGCCAATGTAAGTATTCTCTCTGACCATGTTCATGTCTTTATGGCCACAACTCACAGATGTGTCACTGGCTACGTCTAGTATGATTTTTTAAAATAATTTAAAGTAATCTCAAGCTGGTTCTGTGACCATGACCATGAAATCACTGCACTTCAGTGGCCTTTCTGGTCACCACACCTGAATCTAATGGAAGACTTTTGGGATGTGGTACAATCAATGATTTGAAGCACATTATATAAACCATCATTGCCCATTTTATTAGGAATACCATTTTAAACCTGGGCAGGACCCCTTTGATCCCAAAACATCCTGAATATTTCATGGCATGGATTCAACAAGGTGCTAGAAACATTTCTTAGAGATTCTGGTCCATGTTGACGTCACTGCATAAAATAATAGCTGCAGTTGTTAAGCTGCACATTGATGTTGCAGCTCTTTGACCTGTGCACTGCTACCACATGATTCGCTGACTGAATAATCACATGACGTAACAGCTGTACAGGTGTGTACAGGTATGCGTATACATATGTGTGTATATATGGTTTCAAGTGTATATACAGAGAGAGAGAGAGAGTCGAATTCCACTATCCGAGTACCCTTTATGTTTGGAGTACTTTAATTTCCTAACCCATTATTCAAACTTCTAATCTACAGTAAAGTAAGTTGTTAGACAATGTAGTGTAATATTCAATTTCCTAATAAAGTCTACCCTCTACCTATACTCTGCACCTGTTTCATTCTGTTGTTTATGGTGAAATAGTGGTATATTAAACACTGTAGTGAACACACCCAAACAAACACGCACGCACGCATTCACAAAACGGAGTATTCATGAAGAATGACCTTACTAAAGTTAGGGAGTTGAGGCCCCGGCCAATCCACAGATAATAGCCAGACAGGACAGCCAACTGGAAATCACTGTATCACTACATTACACTGTCTTTTCTTAAATGAGGTACATTCAGATAGTGGGGTTCGAGTCGGAGTGTGTGTGTATACACACACACACACACACACACACATTGGGGCAAAAAAGTATATGTATATAAATATACACATACATACACAGTGTGTGTGTGTGTGTGTGTGTGTGTGTGTGTGTTTATATAAGGGGTGTAATGATACACTGGCAATGCCCAACTAAATGGACATGTGAAAGTGAGTTACAGTCCCAAAAAAAAAAAAAAAATAACACTTTCACTTTGACAGAAGTTTTGTCTGGTCAGCTTTATTTCATCTGTTAATAAACATCCATTCCTGCATTTCAGGCCTGGAACACATATTCAAAGGGACAAGAGATATTCAAAGGGATTTGCATATTTATTCCTCTACAGTGTCTAATTTCATTTTTCAACAAGACAATGCAAAACAAGCCAAATCAGAGACGATTAGGACTGAAATATGGAAGTACCTGCCTTTGGAGGAACATTGTTTTTTAAACATGTCAATATTTTTCTCATGCATTTGTTGATAAACTGGAGATCATTTTCCCTTCTTTGCTCATCAAAGACTCCTGATTATAATCACCTACTTGAAATCATCACATTATATAGTTTTAAACTTCATTATTAGCCTTAGTGTCCCTGTCACAACTTTTTTTGGAATGTGTTACAGGTCTGAAGTGCAGGAATGGATGTTTATTAACAAATGAAAATAAAGTGACCACACAAAAACATGCAATAGTTTGGTTCATACTGTGTGCACTGAAATAAAAGTCAAAGTACATGTAAGAAACTGCATTTTTTTAAATCTGCATTTTAAATACCATCCCAACCTTTTCTGATTTGGGGTTATAATAAATGTACCTGCTGTTACGTACTTCCACATTATTTTCCATGCTTCCATGTGTGTTGCCAGTGCACACACACAAATGGGCCATATTTTATTGCACAACCATCTAAAATAATGGAATGGTGTTAATATAGTAAATAGCCTTTAGAGGCGGGAAAAGTGTAAATGCAGGTACTAGTGGGACAGAGCTCAGAACATGCAAGTGCAGAATTTCTCTAAAGACAAAGGTCTCCACAATAAATGTCTACAAATACTGCATGTCTGTGTTTATATCAAACTCAAGATCCCCTACACTGTGGTCCAGAGTCCAGATCCCACCTCTGCCAAGCTGCCACTGTTGGGTCCTTGAGCAAGACCCTTAACCTACAATTTCTTGGATTGTAAGACTGTATCAATTGTAAGTCGCTCTGGATAAGGGCATCTGCTAAATGCTGTAAATGTAATGTAAATGTAAATGTTCTACACATTACAGAAATCCTAACTCCTGCATATAGAACTGTGTTCATTATGCAAGGCATACCATTATCAACTCCGTGTATATTAAAAAAAACAATAAACACGTGTATCGTTACACCCCATATATATGAATGTATATATGTTTATACACACACACACACACACGTGCCTGAGTGTGTGAGAGAATTTATGCATTGTACGTCGTACTTCTCATCATTGCACCTGGAGAAGAGAGTCCTGTGATGATGGGTCTTTGAGTCTACTCACACACAAAAAAAGCTTTAGTCAGAAAATACTCCAAAATTCCACTCTAAAATGCTCATTCTCTCAAACAAAAAATATTCTTTTAGTGTCTTTGCATTGGTCCATCGGTTTCTCCTCTCCATTTGTTATTTTTATAGAATGGTGGTGATGCCTGACTTGCTCAGGCATAGAGTGGATGATCAAAATAGTGGTGCAAATACATCAATGGAAATACAGTTATGTTCAACATACATAAGAGAAAGGGTGGGAAGCAGAACTGTACATATTTCTCTGTGTTAAATGATACAAAATATCTTCCTCATCCTGAGGTGTGTATGGATAGTCTTTTATTTATCCTTTTCCTTTCATACTCAACAAATATCTGCCTGCATTCAACAGACTTCTCCTGGTGGACATTTGCCATGGTGCCTTTTTCGGTTTGCACAGTTTGTTTATGTTCATTTATGATACAGTCACAATATCATACCGCTCTTGCTCACAGCCCAGCATATTTCAGGTTTGTGAAGGCCTCGGAGTATTTTTGTGTCTCTCTGTATGTGTCAGGTTCTGTTTGTGAAATATATATAAGTTTTACGGTTGAATTTCTGGGTCTTGGACAGAGCAGAGGACCTGCAGAAAATCCTGGAGTACATCCCACTGATGCCGTGACAGTCACAAGAGCTCATACTGTCGGAGGTGCATGCGCTGAATGATGTCTCGGCAGTCGTTGAAAACCCGTCTGATGTTTTCTGTGTCCACAGCACAGGTGAAGTGTGGGTAGCAGTAGTGGCGACCATCCCCACTTGCTGTGCTTATCCTCTAATGGATAAATAAATTCATTAATAAATTAACCAATTTCAGAACAGAAACAGAGACACAGTGCTGTGAAATAGTCTTTGCCCCTTTCTGAATGTTTACATTTTACCCTGTATTTGACCAGATTTTTGCTGTGGATTGTAGCTGCATAATAAACAGTTTGGCCAGATTCTAAACCCTGTGACAAAATTATTACTCACCAAGAAGGAGTTGTTGGAATTGAATGAAACTTTGTGTGTGTGAATGTAATGATGACATATGTAATTGATTACAATATTACTACCAGGGATATGTAGTGAAGGTGCCACCTGTGTCTGGATGGTGGACAGCTAAACTATTTGGGCTGCTCGTGCTTATTGGTGTATTAAACGATCCTCTTTACTGGTGGTCTGTCTGGGCTGTCTGGAACCTGTTTGCCATGTGTGTGCCCTCACGGAATCACTGCTGTGACACCTACCAACAGCTATTTCAGAACGGCCTAGATGGTGAACAATTTTTTGAAATGACCATCCTACTTCTCTCAGTCCAATGACACAACCCCTCTTAAAGTCTGTCAACTGCGTAAAATGTCCACAAGTGTGTCGTAGAGTCATGTCTAGCAGTCAACGGTCGCTCACCAAGAGATACATTATCCAAAAGTATCCCCTGAGAGCCTTTTTATAGGGCAGTGGGGAACAAATTTTATGCCCTCTTGTGGCAAGAGCCAGTGTCTAATCAAACCACAGTAGTAATCATTGACATATTTCCCTGAGACATAATTGCATGCTGAGTTTTGCAGCAATCTGACATTTCTACCTGGATGCATTATTTTTTATCAGTAAATTTTGAGTATATTTTAGAGTATATTTTCATTTGTTTGGTTCACATATAGCAATTATGCAGTTTTCAGGTGTCATCATGCAAGATTGTAAAGTCAGGGACATCATGCTACAATAAAAAAAATTTTAAACTTCTGGGAAAAGGTAAATTCATTTTTAAATGTTAAAATTGCCAGATGTGGCCCTTTCTGTCAGCAAGGCATAAAATAATGTCAGTCAATTAACTGTCCAGGAATTGAGACTGAAGTGCAGTTGGGTAATGCTTGATGATCCAGAATATTCAAGCCAGTCAGTATTGTGGTTGAAAATACCATTCTGAAAAATTTTGTTTTATTATTATTTTTGTATGTTATAGTTTTCGCAAGACCTAACAACGTACAGCTCATGCTCAGGGGCCTACAAATGACACTGGCTGCATTATTAGGTTAAAGATTTGGTGACATTCTGTGTAAAAACAGGACAAATACGATTTTACAGCACTGTATAACCATGACCATAAAATGTGACTACATAAAATGTGATGTATCAAAAGTTTAATTGTATATGAACTATACTGGGTTTGTTACCTTGTTAACTTTTTATTTGTCAAGGACTCAAAATATTGATGGATACAGGGACTGTAAGTCCAAAATGAAAAGAGATTGTTTAATGCAGGGGTGGCAAACTCATTTCTCATGACTAAATTTACAGTTTCCTGGCATCAAGACAAGGCATCAACCAATAGCTAAACAATATGCTTAAACCATTTTTTGAATAATAACTAAATGTGTACATCCAATTGACTAACTATGTTCAACTTCATCAAATGTAACAATGCTGTAATACAAATACTGCTGTTTCATTCAAGACTTGGAGTGAAATTAAATGAAATGTGCATTCACACAAAGGTCAGCACTAACCATGTAGCCATTTGGACCATTCTTTCTTGCATACACTACCCAAACTGCAACCTGTATTATTAGCAATGCTGCTACACAATTCTGTTCCTCACTTCCTCAACTCAAATAGTCCTTTAGCTTGAATGAAATGTTACTGTTTTAATAACAACACTTTATGCATTTTCAGTGATTTACAATGTAAAATACAACAGAATTCCAATACTAAGGCCCTCCAATCTTTAAATTTATTATTAAAAATAAACCACCTGCCATCGTGAATCCTGTCCACATACAGGAAGTAATGCCTGGAACACAATGTTAATACACCACAACCCTCACCAGGAGATCTTATACATGTTACATGAACAAAACAGACATTGTTAGTACCTTTAATGAGCAAGTGCCAAGCAGTGGACATATTAGGAACTATAGGTGGCATTTCACACTTTTTCAGTCATATCCATTACAAGTGAGAGCTAAATGTCGAGCTTTAGAAATTTCCTGTGCCATTTTAGACTGGTTCTCGGACTGTATGTTTCACACCCCTGGTTTAAAGTCAAAGTGAACAATAAGTGAAAAAATAAGGTTACAGTATGTACATGATTGGGTGGTGGCTTTACACCAGAGTGCTTGTGCCCACTCACCAGGAACTCATCCCGGATGAAATACTTTGCTCTTGTAACTCGTGGATCCTCACCCAGTTCAGGTGTCGCTAGAAGGTAGTAAATAATTACATGAAATACTCATTATGGATACACTGACTACAGCTCTGGTATTTTGTTTTTGGTATAACAAAAACACAATAGAGAGAGGGAACAAGAGAGAGGAAGGAAAACAGATAAATTATTTTGTGGTGTCTACTGACCATCATCTGGTGTTGTGTAGCGTGCAAACTCTGGAAAATAGTCTTCAATTTTTGATTTGCCTGCCAATACCTTCTCAGCTAGCAGATCTTGCTTATTCAAAAAAAGAATAACAGAAATGGTTCGGAGCCATCTGGAGATGGAGAGAAATGTGAAAATGTGAAAAACTCAGTCACCACAAAGAAAAAGATACTACCACTTTTTTTTACTTGATAAAAAGACATTTATAACGATTAGCCAAATATGTATGCTTTACCTGTTGTTCCAGATATTCTTGAACAAGTTCAGTGCCTCCTGGAGCCGGTTAGTTTGATTGTCTTCTCGGATCACCATATTGTAACTGCTGCTGGCCACCACGAATATAATGGCAGTCACATCTAGAACCACACCGATACAATGCTAAAAATACAGGAATCTAACAACCACCTCAAACTAACAAAACCAACTAGAGTGTGTTTGACTATTTATATTACTATTTTACTATTCTGAGTATTTATACAGTATATGATATGATGGTATCAAGGTATAATTTATGGAAAAATTATTAGTAGGGAAAAATACTCTTAGTAAGGAAAGGAAATGAATGAATAAATATTTTGTCTGGGGAGCCTAAAACATTAGTCAATGCATTCAAAACATTCACCATTAAAACACTGGATCCATTTTCTGCGTTCGTCTCTCTGACCACCAACGTCAAACATGCTGGACACAGAAAATGAAGGTAAGAGGAAGTTAAAAAAAGCATCTGAAAAAAACAAAACAAAAATCACACTCATACAGCATATAAAACCCCATCCTGCTTTCTATTCTAACCCTATCTCTAACCCCTAATCTAACCCCTAATTCTAACCCTAACCCTTTTCTTTTCTATTGTCTAATGTGCATCCATGGACAACATGTAGAATGATGCAATGTGACATAGCTGTAAAATCTGTTTTAAATTAATCTAGGGAGTATTTGCACATCATTTTTCAAGATGAAGGAAGTGGCACATGTACTCAGTAAGGACAAAACTTTCATTCACACCAACTCACTGAAAATTCACTTTGTCCACTTGAAACCTGGTCTCAAAAATCCCAGATGTCAACACTCTGCATCTTAACAAGTCCTATGGTAGAAAAAGCAATCAATAAAAACCAAATCAATTTTAAAAACCAACTAAAATGGTTAACATGAAAACAACAACAATATAATAATACCTGATCAGTAGGCGTGTAGTCACTTTGCTTTATAGTGTCAATCTTATCCAGAAAACTGACAAAACAAGAGAGGTTTCTTAGTAAATACAGATCAAAACAAATTAAGACATTGTCAATGTATGTTATTAGAATGGTTAGAGTGGTATACACACAGTATTTTCAATTTATGTGACAATCGAGGCAAAAAAACATAATTTGATAAACTTATCTTTTATAAGTGCATTAATTTGCACCGTAGCCGTAGACCTAGGAGGAATACTCCTGTTAACTGTTTCTCAACGGATTAAAAACACAGCCATTAAAAAATATCAAATCAACTGCAATACAGAAGACAGACACATAGACAGACAGAATATGTCACGTGTTGTGTTTAAAAAGCAGACATTGTTCCAAGGCGTAGGCTGCATTTGAAATGGCACACTGCTATATTCCATACTACACTAGTATGTACTGAATACTGCTGCCACTACGTAGTTTGCAGTACAGTAGCAAGTTCTGTCATTACTACACGGCCCGCTGCGCCACCGTCACATGACCATTTACTGCAAACTGAACTAAAGCAAGTTCATTTATTTTAATTATAATAAATTATGGCTATTATTTTAATCTATGGCTGTACCCGATATGGCACACTACATACTATTTGTGTAATCAATCTGCCTAAAAGTAGTATGTAGTATGCGACCAATATGAAAATAGTGTACCACTCCAGTCAGATATTCAAGTATGCATGGGGAGCTATCTTCCTGGTGCGCTGAATCCCATCATGCACCGTGACCTCACTAGCTCAGCCTGCATCACCAAAAGAACATGGTGGTGCAGAGGAGAATGCTGCCAACTCTGAGTTAAAATATGAGTATAGTAAGTCCCGTAGATACAAACCAGTTATGCTTCGAGAGTGGGTTCACATGACCAAAAGTTCGTATCTCCAACATATTCAGCTTAAGCATTCAGCTTGTGAGCCTCCAATACCTTACTTTCATTTTTTTATCCATTGTTATGGCTTGCTGCTTCTCATAGAGACCACCACTGCTTTTATGCTTAATACCTGGGTTTGAAATAGGGCAGTAAGTCCACAAAAAGGAGATAGGGACTGTACACAGTTGGTGTCACGACCACGGTCATCCCAAGTATCACCTTTGTTTATGTTCTGACTTCCTAATTTACCTCAACTGTTTAGTTTCTGTCTCATTAGTTTGGTTATTTAAACCTGGTATTTCCTTTGTTTGGTGCAAATTGAGGACATTTCGCTTCAGGGCAGTTCGCGCCGATACAGTTTCCCGCTCCCTTGTGCCCATATCATGCCATTCCTGCTTACTGTGTTTTGGACTGTTTGTGGACTCTATATGCCCAGCCTTTATTTGTTATAGCACTCAGTTCGCTAGTGTTTTTCAGTTTCTTAATAAAGCTCTGCTCTGTACTGGCTTCTAGTGTTCATCTCCTGCTTTCTACCCAAGGATGACAGCGGGTAACACAAACACTTCTTCATAAAGCCAGAGTATGAATGAAACCAAGTGAACAAATAAAATTCTGCTCACCTCCATTAAGCGCCAGAGATGTGAAATAACACCATCCTGATATCTTCAGGGCACAACAGATTTTCATTTTGGTCGCATAATGAGTGCTACATGCTACCGTGCTACTTTTAGACAGATTTAGTATGCGAGTAGAACGTAGTGTGCCATTTGGAATACAGCCATAGTGATGCACTCAGTAACATGGCACTTTTGTCAGTGGATCTTCTCTAGTGAAAATGTGTCAGAGTGAAAGACAGTGATAGTGATAATGAGCAAGAAAGGGTAAGAAAGACAGAGGGAGCTGCTGTTTTAGCTCAGTTGTTTTCTGCATTAACTGCATTGAGCTGAATGGAGTCGCTAAATGCTATGCTCAGTATTTCATAATACTACTTAATCCAATTCAGGATGCTGGAGAGCTGAAACCTAACCAGTAGCACAAGACACAAGTCAGGGACAATAGTGAGTGTTCTTAATAATCCGATCACATTTGGACTTCTGCTTATTTATTTGTTTGTTTGTTTGTTTTATTTAACATTGCTATCAGCATCAGTGGCCATTTCAGCAACACACACAAGGTTACATCTATACACAAGGTTACATGAAGACTAGTCATATGTATATATACACACTGAAGTCTGGTCAATTTAGCATAATCAATTAACTATGAATTATATCTTTGGACTGTCGGAGGAAACTGGAGTACCCGGAGTAAACCCACTCGGGCATGGGGATGACATTCAGAACAGACCCAGGCTTCTCACATGTTTGGTTTCATTAAAACAAACCCTGGTGCAATTGCTCCGTTAGTGTGGGTCTTTTGAATAAGTGTGAACGTTGCCATCCGAACCTTGGTGCACACCAAACAAATGAACTGTGGTGTGGTTCGATTTGATGGATAAACACAACAGGGACCAAAGATGAATAATTGAACCCAATATGGGGAGTGACAATACAAGAACAGACCTGTAATTTAATTTAACATCAAGCAAATGTAATTCTGGCTATGTTAAAGAACTGTACTTGATTCTTTCATTCCAAGGACAGTGTTTTCAAGCATACCTGCTTCTTCTCAATTTAGGCAAGTTGCCCATTACACTTCAGTACTGTCATCTTGCAGTGTGCATTCTTTTCTGTGCATACGAATAAATCACCGGAGTTCTTTGTGAGTTATCAGCTGGTAATAATACCAGCACATTTTAAGAATGAAATGGGAGCATTTAACCCAACACACCGTGTTGTTGTGGAAGTTATGAAACTTCAGCAAGTTCGGAAGTAAAACATCTTAAAAGCTGTCTAATTAATGTGTAACCTTATTCATGTGACTTTTGTTTACATATTTTGGTTCAATGTTAAGAATGCCAGTGTGAATGCTAAATGAACCAACACTAAAATGCAACAATGTGTCATTTTCTGCTTTGGTCTGGACCAAATGAACCAAATTACAAGTATAAACGCACCCTTGGTGTGTGTTGTGCTGGTGCGATTGGATCAGAGAGCAGTGCCGCTGGAGTTTTAAACACTGTTCACTCACTGTGCACTCTATTAGACACATCTTCCATATTGCTCCACCTTGTAGATGTGTAGATGTAAAGTCAGAGACAGTAGCTGATCTGTTGTTGCAGTTTGTGCATACTTTATCAGCCATGCTGCCGTCCATTTGAAAATTTTTTTGCCTCCCAAATTCGAGCAATAATTCTGACATCGAACATTCATTCATTCATTCACTTTCTTATCCATCTTCTCGCTGTGAGGCGACAGGACCCACTGAGCCACCATGCTGCCCGACTTCGAACATGGACACCTTAAATAGAACATTCAATGGTGCAATCTTCCACCACCAGTAGGTGGCGATCATGTACCAATACAGTATGCCAATCGCCATAAAACCCAAAAGAAGGAGAAGAACAAATAGAGCGTAATCATAGGCATAGGCCGTTTCTCAATACCAAGTACGCGAACTTCGGCTCGCGTACTTTCCAAGTCTGTACTAGGAAGTTGGACTTGCGAGTACATACTCCAGAGGACGGGAGAACGCAGTTCGGTTATTCTACAATTGGAACAGCAGTGTACTTGGCTATGGAGACAACACGGTGAGGTTACATAGGTTTTTATACATAGATAAAATCCTAAAAACATGTTTGTATAAAGGCCTGTCAGTGGTGGAAGAAGTGCCTAGTTCTCTTTTACCTTTCCATTAAACAGTTTAATCTACGTGTAACAAACGACCGATCACATTTAGCACATAAAATAGAAACCTTCCCAAACATAAGCCAGCACTAAACAAGTCTGATTTTAGAAGGGAATTTAATTATGAACTTCAATTTTATATCAGACTAGTTCATATTTAGAATACAGGCTGAACAAATAACAATATAATGCATAATAAATACGTTAATAGCTTCCCGTCACATCTCCGAAATCGTTTGAGCATTTTTTTATGTAAGCTTTATCTTGATAAACTGACGGCATAGTTGAATTTTAAACAACTACATTCTCGCCTAAAAAACTCTTATAACTTCATTTTTTGACACAATAACAGTATTACTTTAGAAATTATACATCCAGTAGGGAGTTCTCTCATCCAGCATTACCGAGCTGGCAATGCATTGTGGGACATTTCGCTGTTCAAGTACGCACAAGTGTGCATCGATGCATCCTCGGTAATATGGGCGGATCGAGAACACATCCGGGGATTTGGAGCGGACTTGGTTAGATGCGAACTTGGAAATGGAACAGTACTTGGGCTGTGACTGATGACGTTTCACAAGTACACGAGAACACAAGTACAGAGAAGTACGCATATTGAGAAACGGCCATAGTGTGTATATTATCTTATTTTATTATTATTTTATGTATATGTATATTATATCTATGGGTGCGATTTCAAACACCGCCTCTGTATTGGCACCCCTGTACCTGTGTGCCGAAACTGTGCTCGCCTCAATGGCTATAAAGTTTCACTTTGCTTTAATCATGCTTTTAAACATTAATTACATACTCATATAGAAGTATGTACTTAATAGTACAAAACAATCATTTGGTGGTTGGGAACAAATTAATCCTGTTTTCGAATGGCCTTTTGTAAACACTTCAGGTCGAATTCCGAGGTTCCACTGAGCTTCCATTTCAGTTCTAGTAGATCCATGCAGATAGAAAAACGAATGCACTTTCAGTTAGGGGGAGACCGGGTATGGTTGTAACATGGGGAGAGTTGTAACACCACCAATTTCACCACGAATAAGATAGGAGTCATATGATCATTTCAGTGTTTACCCATTTCCTCCCTGATCCCACATGTGGTTGTAAAGGCTGGAAACAGGCACATGCAAATTCTATAAAGAAAAAAAATTATTTTGAGGTAAGAAAGTACATTTTTGAACCAAGACTATATTTTGTTTTGTCTATATTTTGTACTTATACTATTATAGATAAAACCAAATGAATTATATTACATTAAATTGTAGTTTCTAGATCAAAATGTGATGCATTTTTCCCCTGCTAATTTCAAACCACTATGCTAATACAGCTAGCTAAACAATGTCTGACAAAAAAACCATCCACTTACATACAACTAAGAAAACATTCTTGATTTTAATAATTTTACAGAATGCAGTGGCAAAGAAAGACTGACAATGTGCCTGCAAATGGTTTTTAAAAAAGCACATGATGAGGTCACAAAGAAGGGCAAATCAGTCAGATCAGTTGCAAAGGCACATTGGATCTGCCACGTAAAACTGAGATGATACTGCAAATCACTGCAGAAGCCGAGAGACCATGGATCCAGTGATCTCCCCAGTGTAGGATACTGGAGCAGCAACAAAGTTTTCGCTGAAGTGCAGGAGAAAGTGTTGGTTGACTATTTGACTCAGGCAGTGGACCTGTGGAATGTAGCCTAGCAGTTAAGGTACTGGACTCTACACCAGAAGGTCCAGGGTTCAAATCCAACCTCTGCCAAGCTGCCACTGTTGGGTCCTTGAACAAGACCCTTAACCCACAATTGCTTGGGTTGTAAGACTGTATATGTTGTAAGTTGCTGTCGATAAGGGTGTCTGCTAAATTACATAAATACCATATACCTGTATTATGGACTCAATCCGCGTGAGGTAAGAAAATGGATTGGAGTTACGGTCAGTCACAGAGAGAGAGACTGTTCTGGATTGTTCTTTTAGTTCAGCCAACCTCTTTTTGAAGCATATTGTATGGTGTGGCCTCTGTTTTTGCTTCTTTTGTCTATTTGTTACAACCTACCCCGGTAGTGTTGTAGGTTGTAACAAAGGAACACTGTGTATTTGACATCAACTCACGAGGTCTGTGATAATCCTGCAGACGTTTGAATTAGTGCTATTTGTAGTAAAGAAATGTGCGTACTTTGGATAACGGTTTGAGAACTCTAGCTCAAAAATTCAGTGAGTTACAGGTGCTGAAGCAAAAAGTGATACAACCGTACCCGGTCTCCCCCTATACATAGATACATTATGCCATGCCATGATGTAAAACATACATTTTAATATAAGTATTCAAAGTAATATTATACATAACATATTATTATTATATGTAATAAATAATAATAATCATGTGTTTCATGCCAAAAAAGCATAATGACTTGAATTCAATTGTGTCATGCAACAAATATGATCCACGTGCAGCCCCCCCTTTTACAATTACACAGTGGTGCTTGAAAGCTTGTGAACCCTTTAGAAATGTCTATATTTCTGTATATACAGTCTAAACTCGTTATCTCACCCACGTCTATTTCATAGCTGTTTTTGGTGAGAGGCGAGTTGTTTTACTTATCAGTCCATGTGCTCATCCAATCACATTTACAATGTACATAACATGTACGTACATGCACAATTTCTATTCCTTTACACAAATTTGAGAAACAGTAATGTAATGAAATGTATAACAGACAGGGGCTGTATGTTATTCGGCGCTGCAAGTTCTGAATGTTCAAAATAGCGCATCAGCGTGTCAATCGCGTGTCGTAGGCTTTAGGTCAACTAAAAGACTGACGATGAGATTAACACATCAACAGAGCAATAACAATTTGCAGAAAGCAATCAGTAAAGTCAGCAGGGTCAAGAATCACCGGTGAGAGCAGGGAAGGCCATCCTGTTACTTATCGGCCAGAAAACCTAATGGCAAGAGCGAGAGGCAAGGCTGGTAGCTTTTCGAGGAAAAGTGCATAAAGGTGGCGAGAGATGAAGTTGGCGAGATAATGAGGTTAGATTGTATAAAATCCAGCATGAGTGGGTCTACTATTGTATTTAAAGAACAGGGGTGGTGGAAGAAAGTCACGGTACAAACAAAAGAGCTTGTTGAGAACCAGAGACAAAAAGCTTTTTATGCTCATCAGGCTGGAGAAGATTACAAAATGATCTCTAAACAGTTTGGACCTCATCAATTCACTGTCAAACAAACTGTGTGAAAATTATGGAAATTTAAGACTACTGATCCTTGCCGACCAACAATAAGCACTTCAAAAGCAAGGCATGTAATATTACAAGACCTTGTAAAGCAAGGTCACAAAGGAATACGGGGTTGCTTCTGAGCAAGTAAAGGTCATTAACATTAACCCTGGTTTATGTTATTGTTCATGAGTCTACCATCAGAAGAGCTTTGAACAACAATGGTGTGCATTGTATGGTCGTACGGAGAAAGCCATTGCTCTCCAAATAGAACACTGTTGTTGTACCTTATGTGGCACAGGCCAATCCAGAAGTCTACTGGAAAAACAGTATGGATAAAATAGAGATTTTTGGTTTAGATGAAAAGTATTATATCTGGATAAAGAAAAACACTGCTCTACAGCATAAGAACCTTTTCCCCTCTGCGAAACATGGTGTAGTATCATTGTTTGGGACTGATTTGCTTAATCAAACCTGCAAATTCTAAAGCTAAATTTCAGGGCATCTGTTAAAAAAAGAAAATGAGAAAGTGGGTCATACAGCAAGACAACAAACCTAAGGACACAAGTCATTCTACCAAAAAAAAGGTTAAAGTTAATATTTTGGAATGGGCAAATCAAAGTCCTGACCTTAATCCAATAGTAATAGTAATAGTAGTGGAAACACATGCTCATTTGAGGAAACCCCCAACGTTTCAGCTCTTTTGTACATTGAAAATGTTTTATATGGAGGAATGAGATCAAATTTCTTCAAGCCGATGTGCACGTCTGGTAAACAGTTAAAGTCAAATTTGACAAGCAAATCATGTTAATCAAAAAGTCCACACCTCTGCCAGATACTGAAATTCAAAGGTTCAAATACTTTTGCCATTCACACAAATATAATATTAGATCTATCATTCTAGCATTTTACCATTTATCATTAGCCTGTCTTTGTCTTAGATGTATTTGTTCTTTTCATCATAAGCAATCAAATACATTAATAGTGCTTATTTTAAGCTAAAAATGATTTGTGGTCTAAGGTGTATAAAATATCAAAATAAGTATTTATATGTTATGTTATATGTTATATTTATATGTTAACTAGGAGTGAATAATAAGTTACTTATCAATATAGATAAAACATTTTATCACAGGATTTAATTTTCAGTGCGGTTAATGAATGGTCAAAATGAAATACTGTAAACTGTGTGGTGGAGCCTCAATGGATCGAATTTGTATGTCTAGCACATCCCAGATGCTCAACTGGATTAAGAGGACACTGCCATTAGGAAATACTCTTGTTATGTTAGGGGTGTACTGCTAAAAACGTTTAGGTAGGTGGTATGTGTCAAAATAAATCTACATGAGTTCCAGGACCTGTATGATTTTTGATGGACTATGCTGAACATCTGGCACAGATATTTACCAGCATATTTAAACAGTGACTGTTTCAGCTTGTAGATCCCTGTTCCGTCAAAATTGCACCCATTATCCCAGCGCCAACAAAATTAGCCATTAGAAGCTAAATGACTATTGGCCAGTGGCACTGACTCCCATCACCATGAAGCGTTTCAAAAGAATGGTCTTTCACCGCATGAATTCCTACATCTTATCTTTCATGGATCAATACCAGTTTTCCTCAACAACCAACAGAGTCACAGGAGATGCCATCACCATCACTATCGACACTATACCGACTCAAATGGGAAAGTCAGAGCACACATGCCTGGAAAAGCTTGGTATTTATTGTCGCTGTTCCCAGTATGTTGACTTCCAATCTGCATAATCAGGTTATCAACTCTTCTTCATTTAACTGAAGTCTGGACTTCCTATCCCACTGGCCACAAATAGACTGGGCTCTCACATCACAGCTGTACTGACATTTAACACTGGCACACCATCAGGCTGTGTGCTAAGTAGACTACTTTGCTCACTTTTCACTGCTAACTCTACAAACAACCATCTTTATGTTCGTAAGATACTGGGTATTAAAATAGGCGTAGCCTGTGCTGGGACTCCACAGTGGTACTCCGGTAAGCGAGGTGACACGGAGACAGAGAATGCAGTTTGAACTCTTTATGTTGATCAGTACTTCAGCAAGATGGCACAGAGTTACAGAAACATTGTTTTCTGAGATAACAGATAAATAAACTAAGCACAAAGGAATATATCCCTCATAAATTAGATTTTGTAACTACCTAATAAGGTTAGATCACATGTTAACTTAAAGGAGTTCATTTCAACTTTCTTATTGCTGAGCTCCGGCACATATTTGTCACTGCATTATTAACATATGAAACGCAATACAAAGACAAAGTTTTACAAAATTATAAACTAACCTCTTCATGAACGCATGAACTGAACTCCAGAAGGTAGACAGAGGAGCTTCTGGCTGTCTGCTACAGTTGAACACCATGTGTTAATCTGCCCTCTAGTGGTACCTAACCTGAGCCTACTTTTACAGAAGGGAAAATGACATGACAGTCATCGAACTGATCACAGACAATGATGAATCAGCATATAGAGTAGGAAGTGGAAAACCTACTGAGTCTGTGCTCGCAGAATAAACTAACAACATATCCTGGTAAAACCAAGGAGCTAATTCTTGACCTCAGTAGTACTGAAGGTACAGAATACAAGGTAGAGAGGAGATGGACAGTTTTAGTCCTCGGGTACATACAATGCTTTCGAAAAGTCTTCACGCCCTTTCACTTTTTCACATTTTATGTTGAGGCCTTGGGCTAAACAAAAAAAAATTCAAGTTCCTCCGATCAATCTTCACTCAACACCCCACAATGACAAAGTAAAAACAGAATGTTAGACATTTTAGTAAATTTATTAAAAAGGAAAAACTTACATTTTTTATGGATATAAGTATTCAGGCCCTTTTTTTTTTTGACATTTGAAATTTAGCCTTGGGGGTCTCCCATTTCTCTTGATAATCTGTGAGGTGTTTCTAAACCTTGACTGGACTCCATCTGTGGTTAATTCAGTTGATTGGACATGATTTTGAAAGACACAAATCTGTCTATATAAGGTTTTACAGCTATGTAAGGTTTCCATGAGAAGGAAAGAACTGCCTGTAGAGCTCAGAGACAGGACTGTGTGGCGGCACAGATCTGGAGAAAGGTACAAAAAAAGTTGAACGTTCCCAAGAGCACAGTGGCCTCCATATTTCTTAAATGGAAGAAGTTTGGAACAACCAGGACTCTTCCTAGAGCTGGCCGCCCCACCAAACTAAGTAATCGGAGGGAGAAAGGCCTTTGTAAGAAGTGACCAAGAACACAATGGGCACTCTGGATGAGCTTCGAAGAACCTCAACAACACTGATTTGTTTGCATATACTTTCATTTGCACAATAAGCCTCTGTAATGCATGCACTACACAGTCACTACTGGCTCAAGCATTCTATTAGACCACTTGTGCAAATTAGTATTATTTTTGGGGATCTTAGGGCCTAAGTGTATAGAGAAGAAAATATTCCTACAACACAGAACTTATACATAGGAGTAAATTAATGGAAGAAAGTTGGAGGAAAGGTGGAGAAGATGGAGCAGGCTGTGTGTATGACATTACAGCAGTTCTCCAAAAATAGCTCTCCCGCGCCCTGGCCTGAAGCACAGTTGTCATAGCGACAGAACCACAGGCACTAAAAATAGATATCAGCTCCAAATCTTGTGTGACTGGAAAGAGGCCAAATAGAGCTCAAGCAAGAAGAGAGACATATATATAAGGGGTGGTGGAGGGGGGGGGGGGGGGGGGCAAGGGGGTGAGGGGAAAATAGGCTTTGCCTTACAGAATGAGGGAGAGAAATAGGAAAGCATGTAATTAACAGTGCAGGTCTTACTATGCAAAAGCTGATTACTGAATATTTTAACTGCCCCATTTAATGAGTACTTCAATGATTGGATTTCTCTGATAAGCAATCCAAATCATAAATCAGTTAGTCTTTCTGAAAAACCCGAGGACTGTTTATAAAAATTCAGTCAAAATAGTAATCAGATAGTACCAGTTCTAAAATACTGGCTGAGCCACACTCAAAGTCATTGCAAAATTGCCGCTATATGCACACGTGTGACTGCTTCACAAAAACTGCATTTTGTGCAACCCCAAATCAGAAAAAACTGGGACAGCATGGAAAATGCAAATTCAAAAAATGCAGTGTTCCTTACATTTGACTTTTATTTCATTGCAGACAGTATAAATCCAAGAAATTTCATATTTTTTCTGGTCAACTTCATTTCATTTATTAATAAACATTCATTCCTACAGTTCAGGAATGCAACACATTCCAAAAAAGTTGGGAAGGGGCAATTTAGAGCTAGGAATGAATAAAAAAACTAAATAATGATGGGAATTCAAACAGGTTATTATAATCACGAATTAGTACCAAATCAGTATCCACAAAAGGCTGAGTCGTTGAGGAGTAAAAATGGGCAGATTTCCAGTTCTAAAAAAAAAAAAAAGTGTTCCTCAAAGAAATATTTTACTTGTTTTGCATTATCTTATTTATGGATGTCCATGGAAAATATGTCGTCTTGAAGGAATTAATTGTTGCTCTAAAATGACAATGTACTTTTCTGCATTAATGCTGCCATCACAGAACTGAAAATTACCTTTGCCTAGGTCACTGACACAACTCTGTACCATGATAGAGCCTGGCTTTTGAACTTTCAGCTGATGATAGTCTGGATGGTCCTTTTTGTCTTTGGTCTGAAGCAACTCCATTTAAGTTTATGCAATGCCAGTGAAATTATCTGTTTAATTTACACTCACCAGCCACTCCATTAGATGGACCTGTTCAACTCCTCAACACCAATATCTAATCAAACAATCACATGACAGCAATTCAATGCATTTAGGCGTCTAGACATGGTCAATACGACGTGCTTAAGTTCAAATCGAACCTTAGTAGGATGAAGAAAGGTGATTTAAGTGACTCTGAATGTTGCATGGTTGTTAGTGTTGGATGGGCTGGTCTGAGTACTTCAGAAACTGCTGATCTACTGTGATTTTCATACACAACCACACAGGGTGTACAGAGAATGGTCCGAAAAAGAGAAAATATCCAGTAAGTGACAGTTCTTTGGGCGAAAATTGCCTAGTTGATGCCAGAGGTAAGAGAAGAATGGCCAGACTGGTTCAAGCTGTTAAAAGGCAACATTAACTCTCATATAATCATTCATTACAACCGATGTATGCAGAGGAGCATCTGTCAACACACAACACGTTAAACCTTGAAGCAGATAGGCTACAGCAGCAGAAGACACCACTGCCTGCCTGTCAGCTAAGAAGACTGGAAAAACATTGCATGGTCTGTGTATTGAATTTTTTCTGTGTCATTTGGATGGTAGTGTCGGAATTTGGCAAAAACAACACGAAAGCATGATGTAACCATATGAGCAAGGGATTACTTTGGTAAACCTTTGTCGAGCCTTACAATACAGAGTTACATTCACAATGCTACCTAAAACTTTACTGTGCAAAATTAAGCCTTATGTTAACCATGTCCAGAAATGGCATCAATTTCTCTGGCCTTGAAGGCATCTAGGATGGACCATCACACAGTGCAATCATGTACTGTGGTCAAACAAATCAGTATTCCAGGTCTTTTTTGGAAGAAATGACACCGTGTGCCAAAGATGAAAGGGACCATCCAGAATGTTATCAGCAACATGTCCAAAAGCCAAGATCTGTCATGGTATGGGTTTGTGTCAGTGTCCTTGGAACTCTGCATTCCCTTGGCCTGCCTGCAGTCCTGGCTTGTCTGAAATAGAGGATGTATGGAGACTTTGAAACAAGTCTGAGAAGTAAAAGTAATGTTTACTGATTAACAGTAGGAGGTTCCGTCCCATTTAGAGATCTACCAATCCTCATCCTCGAAAATGACTGTCAAGGCTGCTGTTATCCAGATTTGATATACAGGTTTGATCATAATAACTCTGAAATTTGGATATTTCTTTGAGATTTTGGTAACTGTTTAAACGTTAATAGAAATGGGTATGTACTAAAACTTTTTTAACTGACTTTTTTCTCTGACTGGCTGATTTTTACAAGCTTTTGTAAAATCGCAGATATATGCATATATACTATATGTTTAAATGAATTCAGTATTAATGCACCAGGTTTGTTTGTAATTCAGCAAGCCTGTTATTATTTATCTCTCATGTCATTAAGTTATATCCTGTTGCCACACATGAAAGTGGAAATATCTGAAGCCAAATTTGAGTTACTGGGTGGATTTTACAGTAGACAAACCATCTCAAAAGTTAGACTTAATTGAGAAGATGAAAAACAAAACTTCCTTGCTGGCAACACATTGTCAAAATGTACTTGCTCAGATCTTGGTTCGTCCCTCGAAATAGCAATCCTTAACCCATTGTTTAGTTTATGAATGAGTTCAATCTTTGGCCCTTATGTTGCTTAGCAACAACAGTTTACTGTTAATGAACTACATTGTGTGGCAAAATTAATTATTTATTCCAAATATGATTAAAATTAAAGTATTTAATGGGCTCAGTGGTGCAGCAGTTAGCGTGGTCGCCTCTCAGCTCCTGCGTCCCCAGTTCGATCCTGACCTCAGACTCCACACAGGACAAACTCCATCCTCCCTGAGTCCACGTGGGTTTACTCCGGGTACAGTCCAAAGACATGCATTGAATTGATTATGCTAAATTGGCCCAATCTGAATATGTACGAGTAATTTCGATGTAACCTTGTGTACTGATATAACCTTGTGTCTGTTGTTAAATAGCCTTTGATGTTGAAAATGATGTTAAATAAACCAAACAAACAAAAAAAATGCTTGCATACAGCGTTGGACAGTAGCCATAAACATAAGTACAGATGCTATTTGAGTGTATTTGCTATTTGAGAGTTGACTTCTATTTGTGAAGGTAAGCCGACGTGCCACAGGGGAGACAAAGATGTGGAGTAGGAAGATCTGTGTCTTTGTAAAGCAGCACACCACAGAAACAAGCAGAGAAACAGAAACTTCTTCGATAGGGTCAGAATTCGGCTTAACCAACATGAAAGCATGGATCCATCCTGCCTTGTGTCAAAGGTTCAGTCTGATGCTGGTGGTGTAATGGTGTGGGGATATTTTCTTGGTACACTTTGGGTCCCTTAACACCAAATGAGCATTGTTTAAATGCCACAGCCTACATGGTATGCAGTGTTTAACAACCACATTACATTCTTTGTGTATCGGACTACATAATGCCGATATGCACATTTTACATTATTTTATTTGAACTATCACTATAATACTTATTAGTTTAGATAAATGAGTTTCATTCTTACATTTATCATCTATGCCGCCCAAGGAGGTTGGGTCCCTTTTTGAGTCTTGATCCTCCAAGGATTTCTTCGTCATAATGCTTAGGGAGTTTTTCCTTGCCACTGTCGCCTTAGGCTTGCTCAATTTGGGATGGGCCATAGATATTAGAAGATAATCTAAAATTGTAAAATTGTTTTGAGACAATGCTCCATTGTAAAAAGTTCTATATAAATAAATCTGACTTGACTTCTATGAAACTGGACATTGACCGAAATGTACACTCACCAGATATTACCATAGTTTTTATAGTCTTTTTTATGCAACTGTAATGTAAATGTAAACAGTGTTTTCATGAAACAACTGAATGCAAATGATATGTGAATGTGTCAGACATACCGCTGAAAACATTAGTGTGATAGATGTGATCAACTGTTTACGGCCAATGGGTGTGTAGCAGTGTAATTGTCTGCTAAATGACATAAATGTAAATGCAGAATACACACATATATGTAGAACTTGCGCAATCAGTGTGTGTATGTATGTATATATATA